>OX393577.1:67908817-68095451 GCA_947652605.1 Elmis aenea
TTAAATATGTTATACTCATTTATTTATGTTTTAACAATTGACAGAAATTAACTCTGACATTTGTTACTACAGAAATTATTGTTTCTATTGTCAAAGTCGGGGCCTACTCCGAGAAAACTAGGAAATTCCTACACAACGCTTATAAGAATAAGTAAAATGTAAATATCTCAGAAAATATTCATTTTAGGTATAGGTAAGTATAAAGAAAAGTTGAAGAAAAACAAAAATGCAACAAAATGACGTAATAATATACAGGGTGTTCCATTTGAAAAAATAAAGTTATTGATGTTTAAAAATTGGGAAGTTGGCACATCTATAAGAAACCCCCTGTATAATATAAATTAATTTTGATGTATTTAGACTATGACTACACCTTTTGACTTTGTATGTGCAAAATATCATATGCCAATTATTATTCATAACGTTGTGCTCTTGACAAGTATTGTACCCTGTTTTTCTGGAAATTCAAAGATTTTTTAAGATAAATTGGCAACGTCGCAAAAAAATGAAAAAACAAATTACTGTCAGATGGAGATTTTCTTGCTGAATTCGATTATGCAAAATATACTGGGTGTTCAATTAAAAAAAAATACCTTTAGTGACGCCCCACTTTTATGAAACCCCCTGTATACTTGAAACTAATTTTAAAACATGCACGTGTAGAAATACTATAAGTTTAATTAAAAACTTTTTTTTGTTAAGTTGACATTAAGGGCAATAATGGACTTTATCGCACTAATGGCGCACCCTGTATGTATAATGTACTTTCTTATAAGTTCATTCAAGTATTTTTTATTGTCATTATTATTAATAAAAGACATATTTCTTAAGTAAATTTATTAATACATTTTAAAATATTAAATAAATATTAAACTTGTGGAAATTTTTTCTAAAATTAAATTCAAAAATTCTTTTAAATGCTTACACTTCTAGAAAGATCAAGAAATTTTTTATACTCCTGTGATATATTTTACTAAAGAAAATTCAAAGAGGAATATGTTTGAGCTAACCTTATTAATATTTAAGTAATAAATATGGAAGCCGCAAATTATAAAATACCCGATGGAAATTTTTTTTTTTTAGTGTGCAAAGTTGGACAATGCTACAGGGAAAATCGTAGGAACACTTGCAAGTGTGTGCCCGGCAAGACTAGAGGTCTTCCACCAAGGCTGATTTGTACGGAAAAACCTTGGTAATTTTGCTTTGTTTTATTAAAACTTGAAATAGTTTTTTTAATTAATTAACACTCATTTGTTTTTCTAAAAACTTGTTGTAGAAATGTTAGGCTAGTCGTCCCTTTGTTAGAAGTATTTAACAAAATACGAAACAGTTCCTAAATCTTGTAACTTTTCGAAATAAACTGGTGTGGCCACCAAATGACTTCCGGTTTTAATATAATGTGTGTCTCTATGTAAGTGTGTGTATTTTTTGGTATAAAAAGTTTAAAATGCCACTCCAGATGTTCTAATCAACCTCATTTTTGTAAATGACGTCTTTCAACAACGTTTCCTGCGCGTGTAAATGAACAACCACAGCGTTCTCAAAATGTATTATTTACTTTTCTATTTCATCACAACTTTTTCCACGGAATTTTAAGAGAATCGAGGCAAACGGCATTTTACTAAGAAAAATGACCTCTAAAAAATAATAACATTTAAAAAAATTATACGAGCCGTTGTCGAGAAAAATTTCAATGTTCTAAATATGTGCGTTAACTTATATTTTTCCGTAAAATGTTAACACCGTTTCTTATAGACCTCAACCTAGACTACAATCCTACAAATACAAAATACTTTTATCTATTGCAGTTTTTGTGTAATTTATAATTAGCTTTATAACTTAAACACCCTGTTTGTTTGTTATTATATAAAAAATCAATTAAATGCCCGCACTTTGTGTTTTGTACTCTTAAGGGTTCTATCGATGGCCAATGGTAAAACGTGTAGATCCGTCGAAATTTGGAATTTGAAAATTTTTCTACCAATATTTTCTTCATACTGCGGTTGGCCAAAATAAAAAGCTCCCTGAAAAACAAAACAGATTTTTAATTGAACTTTTTTGTATTAGTACTACTATCTGTACTAGAATTTAGGTTCATATTAACTTTTTGCGTTGTTTATTAGTAATAAGACCGCATGCCCTCCAGGAATATTTGAATGGGAAGATGAAAATTGTGAAACTTGCAACTGCCACCCAAAAAGGGGCGTGGTTTGTACAATGGATTGTCCGCAAACAACAACAACACCAGCGCCACCAAACGACGAAAGCGATTCAAGCTCTGAAGACTCGAGCAGCTCAAGCTCTGAAAGTGTCAAAGGGAAAAACGACAAAGGAGGAAAGAGCCATCATCATCACCACCATCACCATCACCACCCTCGTCACTGAACATGACATATTTGGCCACAACTATTATGATGACCGCTAAATCTCTTAATAAACAAAATAATCTATTATAAAATACCTATATGTGGCTTGCATATGTAATTTAGCTACTCTGTATTTGTTAATCTATTGGGAAAAAATTCTTTGTGAATAAATATTGAGCATCATTATTGGCGCAATTTAATTTTAATTACCGACAACGAATTTTTTTGCTATGTTAAAAAATATTGGAGGAAATCTTTATGTTTTTAAAAATTAAAAACTGTCTGCGCTTTAAGACTAATAATATTTTTGAGTATTTAAAAGTCGGAGTTGTAGTAAATCCAACTGCGAAAAACTGAAGTATGGCTTACTTCAGTTAAAGTCAGGATAATGAGATATTTCTACGCGTTAAACCATAAAAGTCAAGAGGTTGAAAATTGTAAAATATCTCTAGGTGCTTAGTGTAGTAAAAAAACTATATGAAATAATTTTAGAGGAGAGATTAAGAAAATTTTCGAAAAAAAATTACACAATGTAGCTTTAGACCAGGTAGAAGCACGCAGGATCAAATTTTTACGACAATTAAGTGAAAAAACAATGGACGATTCAAAGACGGTGTGCCTTATCGATCTGTCTAAAGCCTTCGATAGAGTGCCAAGGGAAAAGATCTGGAAGGTATTGAAACAAAGTAGAGTTGAAGAAGGATTATTAAACGCCATTAAAAGTCTATACAAGAGTAGTAGAAATTACAGCAGTTCCAGGAATTTATAACAACAGCGGGAGTAAGACAAGGACGCACATTAAGTCTCCTGCTCTTTATAATTCTTGAGGATAAAATAATTAAATAATGTAACCAAAACACAAAGAAAGGCTACTAGAAGTGGAATAAACTAAAACCGACATCCTTAACAGAGTTAGCCTTTGCAGATGATGTGGTGCTATTAGCTAAAAGCAAAAAGGACTTGCAATTCAATTTATACGTATGGGCAGATACTTTGAACAGATATAATATGAATATTAATATAAAACAAGGCTATGGTTACAGCGAAAAATCATGAACCAGTTACAATTATGCTAGAACAAATAAAGATAGAGCAGGAAGCGAATTTTAAATATTTAGGAACAATTATTGCAGAAAATGGTAAATTGGAGGAAGATCTGAATAACAGAATAGCGGCAGCGACGAAATTTTACTACGCCACTAATAAATGTTTGATGAGTAAGAAGGAGATATCAAATGAAACGAAGACGCGAGTTTTTAATGCAGTGTACGTACCTATTCTCACGTACAGTTCAGAAACTTGGACAATAACTCAAAAACAAAAACAAAGAATACAGGCACAGGAACTAAGATTTCTGAGAAGAATAGAGAGATGTAGACTGATCGATAAAATTAGTAACGGAAAAATTAAAAATAACTTAGGAGTAACAGATATTAAGAAACAGATGGAGACGAATCAGTTAGGATGGTTTGGACATCTCTACTACGCATGCCAGAAGGTAGATACTCGAAAGTAGGATGGAAAATGCAGATGGAGTGAAAAAGAAATAGAGGAAGAACAAGGATAAAACGAAAAAAAGAAGTGAGGCAGAGACTAGAAGAAAATGTTCATAAAATTAACTCCTAAAGTGTTTTGATTTTGATTTTAAGCTCTTTATTTTTTGGGTTGTCAACGTATATTTCCCTGATAGTTAAACGGGGAACTAAGTGCAGAACACGTACGATAAATTTCATAAATCCCTGCCAGTTTTGAACACAACAGCATCATGGTTTAAATTTTGATGTTTTTTTTTTTAATTTTTGCAATGAGACTTTAATTTTTTGCAAAAATTTTGTCTATACAAAACTTGAAGTGCACGATATTTACGATAAAATACAACTGCGATTTTAAACCGTATTCCTTGTTATATTACATGAATAATAAGTGCAAATAATTCAAAACTATATTTATCACAGGTTTGTGCTAAACAGCACGTTAGGTAATCTTGATATTTACACTAATATTTTAAATAAGAGCCATAAGTTTGAGTGACAACGCGCTTTATCTCTTTACGTTTTGTATATAAAGCTTTACATGTACTTGGCAAAAATTCAGAGTTACGAAAGTTATAGCGAAGAGAACAAAATGTTTACTATGGCCAAATTTTTAGGAGCTATTTTGATATTTATGTTCATACATTGCAGTGTAGCAAAACATGTTGGTCGTGGTAAGAAGATTAATAACTTTTTTTAAAATGAGATGCTTTTTTTCATATGTGACTTTTCTAGACTTGGGCGTTCGTTACAGATAATTTGGCCCGCAATCAATATAAGTCAATAAAAAGTAATAGTGCACATCCTTAAAGGATGAAACTTTTCAAAATAATTTTAGTGAAATGTATGTGAGAGACATCAAATTTATTTTTGGTGATACTTTATCCAAATATTTTCCATTGTTTTATAAGATTTTACAAAGACTAATTCCACTTTATTTAATTCGTTTTAAGCTTGTAAATGGTGGGGTGGGGTTGTTTAAACTCCTTGAAAATTAACAACTGCTTTCATAGAAAGATTGATAGGGTTAAACGCATAGTCTTTCATACTAAATTGTAAATTTATAACCATAACAAACCTTATACACTAATAAATAGCAAAAAAAGCTACATAAAACAACATATTTCGAAATTTTTATGAATAAAACTATGTGAGATTTTTTTTTCTAACTGTGGCAGGATTGATAAGATCAAAATTGGCCTGTTAAAGTTAAATATTATTACATTCATGCAAATGTTTGTGTTCAGACTTTGCATGGGACAATTTTGGCCGGAGTGTTATTAGATTTGAAAGTTGATAATAATAAAACTACCTAATTTGTCGGGGGAAACAAAAAAAATCTAGAAACTCTAAATTAGGAACAAAATATGTTTTTGTCATAACTTACAGGTTTATATAATTTCCTCAAATAAAAAACATTTACGGCATTTAATTTTTTTTGATTTAAAAATAGTTTTAAGAAAACTGTCTGTGATTTAACCCTTGCGCTGACAACGCCCAATTTGATAGCTTTTTGAAGTCCTTTTCTATTAAATTGATTTATAATTGCGCGACTAACTTTATTTCGTTTTAGTTTGTGACGTCGGAAAATGCTACATTGAAAATAACTGCAATAATTGCACTTGTGCGATAAACAATACAGGACATCCAGCTCTGTCGTGTACTAAAAAATATTGGTAATGTTACTTTACTTGCACGTTTTCTGTTATTTACTAAGGTTGTTTGTTAGTGGCCCAAAAAGACCATGCAAGCCAGAACTAATTTGGAAAGACGGTGGTAGAGACTGCTATTGCGATCAAGCATTTGGAAGAGCCTGTACTCGTACTTGTCCCCCGATATATTGCAATTAAAAGCAGAGAAGAATAAACAAAATACGTTAACTCTTAGTTTTCATCATGCACATACTTTGGCAATAAAGTATTTAGTTTTCTTTATGCACATTCTTTGGCAATGATATATTTGTTAAGTAATTGTATTAGTTGTAGTTTATAATAAAGTTTGATGTATCATTTCGTGTTTTGTATTAAATCTAAAATTTGCTAAGATCTAATATTAAAAATCCACTTATTGACGTATTTATATTAATTTACAGCCAGTACCCAAAATAAGCAAAACAGTACTAGAGAGCATTCGAAAACTTTCATTCTTCATCAAAATGATTTTTTGATAAAAAAACGAAAGTTCTAAAAGTGCTCAGGAAATTATTAATTCAGCGTTATTTCACATGATAATTTATCTTTAAATTAACTTGTATGTATATAGGCCTAATTAATTTTTAAAATGGCAGACTGAAACAAGTATGAACAACTTTTTTGTAGCCTGAAGCTTAAAAACCATTTTTTTCCTATTTTGTAAAATCTAAAGATTATACTGTTAGTTTTGGGTTGGCTTTATTGATTAATAACAGAAAAAGCAGAATTGGTGTTTTACAAACATTTTCATCAGCAATTTTTATACATGTTATCTGGCCCATTCTTTTATCATTGTAACGTGCATATCACAAAAAAAGAAACATTTCTGCAGTTATGTTAACAATATTTGCACAATCTAATTCGGTTTTAAGCACGGCAGTAATACACATATTAAACATAAGTTTTGACTTAAGTTATTAAATGTTTCAAAAACAAATTGATAAATTATTTATTCTTAAAATATTAGCAAACGTTATTAATAACAAAAGAGAGTTTTTTAAATATTTTTTTACGTGTTCACAAATATTTTGGTTGGTTTTTATCATGATTATATTTACCACGTCATTTTTAATTATTTGTTGCACATTTAACAATCTTAGGCAAATAACGCGTTGCATTTACTAGACGATAACTTTTTGACAAAAAGTTTTGAAGCCAAGATGATTGCCAATAAACTTCTATTCATTATTTTGGGACCCACCTTGATAGATTTTGGCATGGCAGAGAATCGTGGCCGTTTTGGTAAGAACACTATAAAAATTATTTTTATTTTGTAGAAATGGTATCCACTATATCCAATTTTATTTATCTGTAAAGTGGAGAGAGCCTAAAAAATCAATACTACCTCGATAGTTTGGGAATAAACCAATAATGGATCAAACTGGTCGTAATAGTTATTTATATACATAAATAACTATTACTATTACTATTACTATTGATACCAAGGCCAAAAAGTGCAACTTTTTCGGCCGTGTCTAGTTTGCTAGCCGAGACGTAGTCGAGGCCAGCAAACAGGCAAGGCCGAAAAAGTACGTTTTGGCCGAGGTGCATATTACATTTTTTGTGCGATCGAATTAAAAACAATTTAAATTTTTAGTAATTTTCAAAGTTATAGGTTAGAAACTACGTGACATTCTGTCACTGACAGTTGACGGCGTATGTACTGCATTACCGGCCCTCTCTTTTTCGGCCGTTGCTAAGGGTAACGGCCTGAAAAGTAACTTTTACGGCCGTTGCTAAGGATAGGGCTGGTAATGCAGTACTTTATGGTTGCTAACGCGTCCGTCAAACAGCTGTTTCTAGTACGATCGCACAAAAAGGAATTTAAGCTTTCTGCTTTAATTTTTATTAGCGCAGACGTACGTAATTCTTTAAGTATAAAGTGCATAAGACCCAATCGTCTGAACATCTACCTACAGTTTCAGTTTCGCCGAAAATGGCAATTATGCTATTTTAAATGAAACTTATTTAGTGCACTATTTTGAAATTTTTTTAAAACCTGTAATTGAGCTCATGTTACATATCTATTGAAAAACGGTTTAATATTAAAATCTTAAAAAAAAGCAGAGAGTGAGCCTAAATTATTTTAGGTTCTGTGAATTGTGTCCTTATTCTTTCTAAATAACATAAAAATTAAAAGTATTAAAATGTTTATCGACTAAAAAGATAAAAGGAATTTAATATATTATTTACTTTAACTGAAGACAATTTAGAGGAAAAGTTTGAGCAAGCCTGAATATAGAGGGTGTTCTTAAATATTGCGAAAAACTTCAGGGGGTAATTCATTATCGAAAATTAAGGAGGACTTTTATATTTTTTTCTCTTAGACGTCTCCTTTCGGAATTACACTTACCTGTGAAGGTGGAAGATGATTAAAAATATTACTATAAGAAACCTTTCAATAAGTACAAAACATCTACCAAATATTATTCTCCTGCACATCTCCAAATTTGAGATATAAAATAAAAACCTAATTTTACCGCTCCCTTTTAGGGGGCTATAACTCTGAAAGAAGACGTCTAAAGAAAAAAATTATATAAAAGTCCCGTCTTAATTTTCGATAAGAAATTACTTTCCATAGTGTTCCACAATATTTTAGAAACATCTTATATATTTTGGCAATAAATAAACAAATATCGAAGCCGTAAATTATAAAAAACACGATGAAAGATATGTTGTTTTAGTGTGCGCCCCTTGCGAATGCCACCAGAAAAATGGTTGCAACACCCGTGACTGTGTACAAGACAAGACTAAAAAACAAACACCAGTGCTGATCTGTACGGAAAATCATTGGTAATATTACTTTATTTCACATGAGTTTGAATTATTTCAGTGATTCACTTTTGCAATTAAAAGTCACATCTCTTTTAAAAAATCTCTTGCAGAAATGCTAGGCCAGTTTCAAGACATTCATTAGTAGCGATGTTTTTATTACTTTAATAAATATAAAGAAAAATGCCGTACCGAGGAGATAAAAGCATTAAAACTGGCCTAAAATTTCTGCAAGAAGTTTTATTGAAACAGATAAGTGATTTTTAATTAAACCAGCTTATATTAATATTCCTCAACTAGAAATTCGGTTCACGTTAAATTTTTTCGTTGTTTAGTGGTGGAAAAGAAGATTGTGAACCAGGAACTAAATGGGGAGATGATTGTGTAGGTTGCTACTGCCATTCAGATATGGATGAGATTTGTATAAGCGATTTCCCGAAAACAACAACGCCAATTAATAAAATAACAACGACAGCCACAACAACAACACGAAGCCATGGAAGCGATTCAAGCTCCGAAAACGATTCAAGCCCCGAAAATGATTCAAGCTCCGAAAACGATTCAAGTTCCGAAAACGATTCAAGCTCCGAAAATGATTCGAGCTCTGAAAATGATTCAAGCTCCGAAAAGGATTCCAGCGCTGAAGGCCATTCAAGCTCTGAAATCAGCAAAAGTTCAAAATCTAAGCACCGCAGAGGCCATTCTCATTCAAGCTCTTCTGAACTTCATCATCATCATATTCCTTAACACCGCCATCACTTTGGTCGTCACCGGCCATGAAAAGTAAACACACCACGACTTCTATGACGACCATAAACTCTCTAAATTGACAAAATATGGTTTTATAAAACCTGTATATCATATCTTGCCATATATAATTCATCTACTCTGTATACCTATCGAGAAAAATATCTTTGTAAATAAATATTGAGCATGATTGTTTCCTTAAATTATTTAAATATTTAAAGCTAGAAGATTCTTGTTCAGAGCTTAAGGATATTGGAGCAGGGGTTACACAAGGAAGCGTTTTAGGACCGGTCCTATACCTATTGTATACCTGTGATATTCCAAAGTAAGTAAACGATATTATAGCTACCTTTTCCGACGTCACAGCTATTTTAGCAGTAACAATACAGAATCAATCAGATCAGCAACTGGACCAAAATGTGGCGTATAAATGTAAACGAAACCAAGTCAGTTCAACTCAATTTTACTAACAAGAGAATTTAACATATACCAATCAACTTAAATAATAAACAAATTCCATGTCCAGCACAGCAAAATACTTAGGTATTACATTGAACGCTAAGTTACACTGAAGGGCTCATATAAAGAAAAAAGGGAAGATGGGTATCAAATATTAAAAAAATGAGCTGGCTGATCGGAAGAAATTCCACTTTGTCCCTACATAAAAAAATCCTTGCTTTACCACTCTTTGAAAGGTGGGCCTAAAAAATCTTTCAATAAACTATCTTTTTGGAACATATTTACAAAAATTAAAGTGCTGCATATTTAAATGTAAATTAAAATTGTGTTTTTATTTAAACCAAACTAGAAGATAACCTTAATAGTGAAATTACTGCATAAAAAATTAGTGCAAGTAAATGCAAATGATTTTACTACTGTCGTTTGGCAATGCGCATAGTTAAAATAATCTCTAAGTGCTATTACTTTAAGTTATTATTCATGTATTTTATCTGTACCTTTTTTTTTGTATATAAAGCGTTACATGTAATAAGCATTTACATTCAGTGGCACAAAAGTTGTGGTGAAGGCAACAAAATGTTTACCATGGCCAAATATTCAGGAGCTGTTTTGATATTTATGCTCATCAATTGCGTTTTAGCCAGACATGCCGGTCTCGGTAAGAATTTTAATAACTTTTTTTGTTGATTATCTTTAATTTATGGGATTCTTAAAATATTTCCCATCCACCTAATGCTATGGGCCCTAACAAAACTTGATATTTTGCCTTCTCGAATCGAACTACTTCTGATTACACCTTTTTTCCCCATACACCGTCAACCTTTCTTCTTTCCAATATCATTTTGAACTTTTTTCGCTTCCATATTTCATGATAGATTTAATTATTTCTCAAGTTTGGCATGCGAAAATTAGCATTGGTCTAATAACTGTTTTGTATATTTTTAATTTTGCTTTACGTTATACTTGATGTCCGAATTTCCATGAGGGTACCTATACCTATACATGTGGTACGTTCTTTTATTCTTTATTTTAAAGCTGAAAAAAAAGGCGATGAACTCTATTTTACGCAAATATTATGCCTTTATGTCCTTCACATGCCTCATAGAAATTAACAATTATCTTAGAAAAAAGGTCATCATAAATATTAAAGTTTTTGCTTACTGTAGAGATAAAACTGATTTAAAAAAAACCTTCCAACTCTTGCGTAGTGTAAGGATGACTACCATAGACAAATTATAACAGTAGTTTTGATAATTTTTGTTGTAAGGTGCAGTGCAAAAAAGAATATTGGCAAAAAAACAAAAGCATTACTAACAAAGCCAAATTTTTTTTTATATAAAATCGATAAATTTTTCTTTAACCATTTTTTTAAATTTTAGTGTGTGAAGTTGGAAAATGCTACATTGAAAATAATTGCAACAGGTGTTCTTGTGCAATAGACAATACAGGACATCCAGCTTTGACGTGTACTGAAAAATTCTGGTAATGTTGCTTTGCTTGCAATTTTTTTGTTAATTACTAGCGTTTTTTATTAGTGGTCCAAGAAAGCCATGCAAAGCAGGAACCGTATGGCAGGAGAGATGTAGCAAATGCTATTGCGATCAAGTATTTGGAAGAGTTTGTACCTGCCCTCCGAAATATTGCTAGGAAGTATTAAAAGCCAGACGAAATAGTGTATATTCTTAGTTTTCTGCCCACGCAAAATAAGCTGATCCAACTGATACATCGACCACAAACTCTCGAAATAAACAGAAAAATTTATTATTAAATCCTTGTAGCTTGCATATACAATTTAGATACTCTGTATTTTATTGGAAGAAAACTTTGTGAATAAATATTAATATTAAGCATAATTATTTAGGTTACTTTATTGAAATTACGGATTATCAAATTTGATTGCTGTGTTAAAAGAAGTTATAGGTAATTTTAAAATTGTTAAACTAATCTAGACTTAAAAAGTAATCTGCATGTATTTGAAAGTCAAAAAATAAAATTTTGAAAAACAGGTTTTTAATTTGGAATGTTTTCTTTTTTACTATTTATAATAATAAAGGTACAATGTAAACTATTTTTTATGATATTTGTTAAAAGTTCTATTGGCAATAAAAAAAAAAACGAAAATAATTGTTAATTGTCTGCAGATGGATTTAAAAAAGGTGCTTTGAATAAAATATTAGGGTACCTATAGGATGAGAAAATTAACCATGTCAAAATTATCTTTGAAGCGCAGGGCAAAAAAATACCATTGTATAAAAATTCTAGAATAGTTGCATTCACTAAATATAACGATATGAAAAGCTTTTTTTACATCACATATCTCCTGCCCTCCACCAATATTTAAAAGAACTTTCTTAGAAGCAAAATAAAGATTACAATATAATTAAAAGTCAATAATAGTATCTAATACTAAAATATTATTTTTGTGCGATCGTACTAAAAACAGCTGTTTGACGGACGCGTTAGCAACCATAAAGTACTGCATTACCGGCCCTATCCTTAGCAACGACCGAAAAAGAGAGGGCCGGTAATGCAGTACGTACGCCGTCATCTGTCAGTGACAGAATGTCACGTAGTTTCTAACCTATAATTTTGAAAATTACTAAAAATTTAAATTGTTTTTAATTCGATCGCACAAAAAATGTAATATGCACCTCGGCCAAAACGTACTTTTTGGCCTTGATACATAAATAACTATTTTGTTTACTACTTTTTTAAAGTTTTTAATATTATCATTGAATGCAAAAATAATGAGCTTACCTTGAATACTTATTTCAATTTTAAATGAACATATTTTGACATAAAATAACACTTTTTTGCGTTTTTTTTACTAAATTATTCATGAGAAGATTATTTTTGTTGCCTTTATATTTTAAAATTGCATTTTTTAATACTTCTTTTACAATTCAGACCATATAGTGGTGAAATTACGTTTTTAGCAATTCTTTTTGAAAGTGGGGTAAGTTTACTTGCGGGTCACAAAAATATTATTTTGCCTAAGGCAGTACTGACCAAAATGGTCAGCCATGATGCTGCATCATATCAAAGTTCTATGAAAACACAGAATTAGCGTATAGCATACAATAATGCTTTTAAATAAGTTGAAATACAACCTCTTAGATATCGCGAAGTTGGCTTATACTTCTTTTAAAAAGCTCAGAAATCACTTCCGGACGCAATTTTGCGTTTTAAATACCATTGCCATATTCGCCTGACCTTAGGTGTTTTGATTGCTATCTTCGGGCCTTAGACGACAACCGTGATAATTATACTGCCTCATGAATACAAACTTTAAGTGAATGAAAATGATATTTATCTCAGGTTGCTATTGAAATGCGCATGTTTAAACCGAGGCTTAAACTAATATTTTAGCTAAGTGACGTGACCTTAAGTGTTTATTCAAATTTTTTATCTGTACTCGTTGGTATATAAGGCCCTACATGTAATTGGTAAAAACTTTGTGGCGCAAAAGTTGTAGCGAACATAAAAAAATGTTTACCATGACAAAAATTTTAGTAGCTGTTTTGATATTTATGTTCATAAATTGCAATGTAGCAAAACACCCAGGTCTCGGTAAGAAAATCATTTTTTTTAAATTTGCTTAAATTTATAATAAGCCTAGAATATGTTTTCTGATTTACTTAACTAACCATGGTTATTGAAAATTTTGTTCTCTTTCTATGTCATTTTTTTTTACTCGTTCTCTTCCTTGCAGAACAAATTTTTCTTTACTTCCCTTTTTTGTTGCGTTTCCAACTTCATATATTTTGTTTTGCCATATTTTGTTTTTCCACCCTTACTCTTCTTCCTACATCCTCAGTTCTTCGTATAGCACTTCCTTGCCGTTTTTCTTATCATGCCAATATGATTACATCATCGGAAAATTTATCATAAGCAGCTTAACCAAATGTTCTTGTAATATCGCATGGACTTCAAAACTTTTTTCTATAAAAAAACATCAAAATTTTTATTTTTTATATAATTGGATAGGTAAAATCGTCGTTAGTCAACTGTTTTCTTGTTTTCCACAGATTTTATTTGGTTTGATGTTAATTAGATTTGCAGGCTTAATAACTGCAATTAACTTCATAATTTCATTCATAATTAGTTATAATATTAATAGCAAAATGTATACAGGTTGTATAGTTTTTTTTAAACCCATGGGATATTAAAAAGAGTCCTGCATATGGCAAAGAAAGCAAAATCTAAACATTCATTTTTGAATTTTCTTAACGTTTTGATAATATAGCCTAATTTTGTAGAGCTTTTTGAAGTTCATTCGTTATTTAAATTAATAAGTTTTGTTTAGCCTGTTTTATTTTTATTTTAGTGTGTGAAGTTGGAAAATGCTATGTGGAAAACAATTGCAACACATGTTATTGTGCAATAGAGAATACAGGACATCCAGTTCTTGGGTGTACAAAAAAATATTGGTAATGTTACATTACTTACTTTTATTTTGTTAATTACCATAATTGTTTATCAGTGGCCCGAGAAAACCCTGCACAGCAGGAACAACATGGAAGGAGGGATGTAAAAATTGTTACTGCGATCAAGTATATGGAAGAGTTTGTACCTGTCTCCCGAAATATTGCTAGGAGTAAAATAAATACAGAACTGAAGCTCTTAGTTTTGTTTGTACACATACTTGGAAATGAAATATTTGTAAAATAATCGTTTGGGTTATAATTAATAATAAAGTTTATTGCGTTATTCTGTCTATTTCTCTTTAAATGTAAAATTTGGTAAGATCAGATGAAATGACCAATCTACGCGAAGGATAATAAATTATGTTCATAATTTTTATGTGATTAATTTATCGGTACAATTTAATTAAAGCTAAATTACTTGCTTTTAACTATTAAATTCACTCAAATTATCCCTTAGAGCCTTAGAGAAATATGCTAGAACAGATTTAAGATTTTCGTTTCTTGGCCAGACGTAATCTTATTTATTTAGATTGTAAAAATGCTAAGCCCTTTTTAAGACTTCCTTTTTTCGTCCTTGGCAGTTTTATTAGTTTATAAATAAACAAAATTGCTACCAAGCAAGCTTTGGAATCTCAAAACTGGTCCTGAATTTTTGCAAGATATCGGCCGAAAAGATGATTAGTGATTTTAATTTAAACTAATTTATGTTACTTAATAAATCACTTAAGTAATTTAAGTTCCATCAAGCAATCGCTTTGTTGTGCTTTGCATATAATTCGTTACAAAAGCCTTTATGGTGTGTGAAGTTATTAACTTTTAGGTGTTTAAAATATTACTTTTAACAGTATTTGTTATGTAAATTTGGCGACATTGCTTGTAATTAAAACGCAACCCTGGAGTTTTGGTTATCTCCAGTGTTACGTTATTTGTAATTTAAAGGTCATATTTATTTTGTACATAAACAACAAACATGGTGATTAACAGAGCAAAACTTATGAATATAAAGAACATTAACAGGAAGTGTTGCATTAGACTATTGCCAGTTTATTTATAGAATGAAGTGCATTTATTTGTTGATAACAGTTATTGTTAGGACCACTTTTGCAACAGAAGAAGCATTTAGTAAGTAATTTATTGTTTTCTAGTGATTCATTTACCTAGAAAATTGACTTTTTTTCGTTAAAAGATTGCATTTGTAGCTAAGTTTTGTTAAGAACTTAGTATGTTGTACTTTTTAGCAAAGTAAGGAATATTGTGATATTTTTGTTTGTAGCTCCGGTATGATTTCCAACTGAGATGTTTCAAGTTACTGTTTTATTTTGTTTATTTTAGCTTGCGAAGCTAAAGCTGAACAAACGTACAGGGAAAATGGCTGTAACACTTGTTTTTGTGCCCCAGAAAACAAACTGTTTTGTTCCAAACTTCAATGGTTAGTAGCCTGAGCGTTTAATTTAACTGCAACATTTATTCAATTTCTGTTTTGACACTGAATGGATCTCTAATTCACTTTTTTTTTGTATGAATTGGCGCGCCGATTGATAGACGAAACAATTACAAATTCACTTTTGTTTTCGCAATAAGATTTGCAAAATTTTTGAGGTATTATTGTTTGATATGGCGATTATTTAATTATTTTTTTCTTTGGCAATCGCTAGCCTGTTAGCAGATCATAGTTTTGGGAACAATGGCCTAGATTAGAGTATTAAAATCAAATTGTTTGTTAATGTATTATCGTCGATCAAATTTTTGTAATATTTGTTTTTAATTTTCGGCTTAAAATTAAAAAAAACTTATATTGTTTTTTCTTTTCGAAAATTTCTCAACAGATATCTGAAACCATTCTCACAATTTTTTGTTTATATTAGCTTTGGGGAGCTATAGTTTTGTTTTTTCTTTTCGAAAATTTCCCAACAAGTATCTGAAACCATTCTCACAATTTTTTGTTTACATTAGCTTTGGGGAGCTATACGAAAAGTTTCGCAAATGTGAAATCGGATCTAAATGGAGCCAGGACTGTAATACCTGTTGGTGTTTGAAATCGGAAGGAACAGTTTGCACCAATAAAAACTGTACACCGACATAAAACGTTTATAATACTTAAGTTAGATAGCTTAAATTCATCATGTACGTATTACCAAAACTATATTTATAGTCTATTTAATTACCTACACCTAGATATAATTTATTTTGTGTTTTTAAATGCATAAACTTTTGTAATTAATGTACTTCCTCTGTCCCGAAATAAGTGTCCGATTACTATATTTGCTGGATCTTAATAGTATTTTAAAACGAAAATTGTAATTGTTTATAACGTCAAGTAAAATATGTCAAAAGTGACATTTGTGCATAGTCAGAAAGTTTAAACACGTTAGCTCGGCTTTTGGATCGTTATTTTAAAAACATACTTTATCTTGCCATTTTAAACAATACCGGTGTAGACACATCATGAACAGTGAAGAAGTTCCTGTAGTTGCACCACAAAGAAAAAAGCCTAATCTGTCACAGAAAAGCGTCAAAGTGTGTACCATTACCTGCTATAAGAAAGTTGGTGCATGGAAATTTTAAGCATCACTCATGAATATTTCAAAAATCGCTTAAAATCTAGTGTCCTATGACTGTTTATTAAACTTTTTTTAATTTTAAAATTTGTTTTAGACCATGCACCAACTTTTATCAAGAATAAAATTTTCTGAGAAATCGATAATAAATTTTTTGTTCCATTTGTGCAGCCAAAAATTTTTACCAAATCGGACACTTATTTTGGGACAGAGGAGTATTTTTTTTGTACTACTAAAAGTTGCTAGTAAATTACTATTTATTACAAATAGAATGCATTTAGTGAGACTATTAAAAAATTTTCTTCTTTAAATTCTTTAGTATTATTTTGACAAAAAAGAAACATTAAAGTTACGGTTATCGTTGCCAACAGCAAGGTTTTTCGTTAATTAATTTAGCTAACTGAGCTTATCTTCCCAGACGACATGGTCTTAGTCGCGGAAACAGAAAAAAAATCTGCAACACAATCTAGAAACTCTAAACCAGGAATTGAAAAAAATCTATATAAAAATAAATACAGAAAAAACTACAACTATGATCGTTACAACAGAGAACAAAGGGCATAACATCACTTTAAATGGGCTTAGGTTGGAACACGTAAAAAGCTTTAAATATTTAGGAGTGATCATAGAAAAAAATGGAGAAATGGACAAGGAAATAAGCGAAAGGACCAGAAATGTGGGAAGAATATGTAACAGTTTAAGAACAACATTTTTTGGAAACAGAGAAGTCCAAAACGAACAAAAGTGGAAGTGGTCAAAAATGTAGTAACTCCGGCACGGCACGGAAGTGAAACGTGGACACTTTCAAATAAAAATAGTAGCCGAGTGAATGCAGCAGAAATTCCAAGGAAATTCTACGGAAAAACAAAAAAAGACCGAATCAGAAATTAATGAAACATAGAGAGAACAATTAAAGATAAAATCAGTTGAAACAAAAATAAAAGAAAGATAGCTGGGATGGTTGGGTCACATTTATAGGATGAAAGAAGAGAGGTTAACAAGAAAAGCCTATGAAGCAAGATCACAGGGAAAAAAACCAAAGAGGAAGGCCGACAAGAACCTGACAAGACGAAGTTTAAAAGCAGCAGCGGATAGAAGCATCAAAAGGAAAGACATAAAAAAGCTAGCACAAGACAGAAAAAAAAAAGAAAAGTCAGCACAACACAACTCAACAGTCCTACACCTAACGGTAAAAGAACTCATGACTAAATGAAAAAAAATTGCAACATATTTTATTTTGAAAGAATCTGAATTAGTTTTTTGTTAAATTTTTTATCAAAGAAAATTTTTAAATTCCCATCACTTTTACAGCAATGATACCTTATGTAACTGAATTCTGGTACACCACAAATATCTTTTGTATTGATTTATCTCATTTAGTTGTTCCTTTGTGAAGCTATTGCGCACCTGGTTAACACAAAATGAAATATTTCCTGGGTAAATTTTTTATTCACAACCTAAGGTGTATTTCATAACATTCTTTGAAAAAATATATTGTTTATTAAAAGGAACTTAGCCTATACAAATATTTACATTTAAATTGTGTAAGGGTTATAAATGTCGATAACCTTCCTCTGTACGTCATTTGTTTTTAATCACATTCAACAGAATTTTACCAAGTATGTTGTGATACATGAAACAATTGCTAGTAACAATATTTTGCGAATATGATTCGTTTGTGTTTACTGCTTTTGGTAGTAGTTTTAACAGCAGTGTTTGGGCGAAGTGCAAATGATCCAACAAAATTCGGTACGTAAAAGTTTTTTTGATCTTTCGTGATGTGAAATTTTGATAGATGATGCAATTTGATGCTATGTTACAAATATAATAGGCTGAAAATGGTAGTTTTATGGTGTAAGATAATCTTAAAATATATTTGTAGAGTGTGACCAAAATCAGCCCTACAGAGAAAATGAATGCAACACTTGCTTCTGTGGGCCAGGTGACATGATAGCATGTACTTCCAAAAATTGGTTCGTATAAGCCAACCAAGCTTTACTAACTAAATTAAAACTAGTTAAAACCAGCTAGTATTTTAAATTGATTAATAGTAGATTATACTTTTTTATTTTTAAACTGAGTGGTTCTTTATAATTACCTAAAATGGTAGTTTTTGAGACTTGCCTTTTACAAATTTTTGTGTCAGTAAGTATTTTTTTATTGTTTTAGTGAACAAAGATCGGCCAGGTTAGTGCAAGAATGTGAAGTTGGTAGCAGTTGGACAGACGGGTGCAATAAATGTTGGTGCGTAGAAGCCGTTGGAAAATTATGCACGGAAAATGTTTGCGAAAAGCACTAATTAAGAGCATACTTTGTAAAATGAAGATGCTTAAAAAAAATTGAGAACGATTTAAGTTTATTCATAGATATTTATATTTTTTTTTTTAAATAAAGAGTGTAGTGTATACTATTTTAAATATTTGTATTTTTTGAGTGCTTTGACTCATTTTATTCCGTTATTTAATTCATGTTTCACAGGGCCGGTGATCTATATGTCGAGTCCCGGGAGCAAAATAGGGCCCCCTATAAAAGTTTTATTTGGAAAGTTTTTACATTGAACTAATAAAATTTGAATTAAAATATATACGTTCCGATATCCAATATTTTGGGTTAGTATTTACTGCAGTACATAAAAAGTTTACTAACGAAAATAAGTTTTTATTACAATTACAACACAACAAAACTACAATAATTGAAATATGTTTTTATTCTACGAGACTTGTCAGTTTTAGATTGGCCATTGAACAGTCAATTTCTCAATTATATCTTCAAAGTTTGTCAATGTAACTCCTGTATTTTCGATGGATAATATTTCTAAAGAATTATGTTTCTCTTGAGACATTGTATATCTGAGGTAGGTATTTTTTAAATAATTTTAATTTACTAGACGAACGTTCTGCAGTGACCAGAAGCGTTAAATACATTTTGAGTGCAATGTAAATCTTGGGAAAAACTTTGTAATAAATATTTTTTTGTATAACGTAAATAAAGCAGATTAGTGGTTTGATTTTAAATGAGGATTTTTATTCTATTATATTTAATATTAAACAAGTTCGTTTGTAACTTCTTTTTCATTAAGAACAACCAAATATTTTTTGTAAAATTTAAATACGTATTTTTATAACAGTTCATGTGAGCAAGCTTCTTTAACAAAAAAATCAGTATTTTATAATTTTGTAAAACTTAAGGAACTGACTTAAATCGTTCGTCTGTTTGAGAAATCAAAGTGTTGATAAGGGCATAAAATGAAAAAATCTAATCATTTGCTACAGGATCTAAAGTTATGCCAGTAGCTATCTCATCGAAAGAACGTTTTTATTTTACATGTAGGAATTTCTGTACTTCCACCTAGTCCTTAATCCTTGAAAAATGATATACTTTCTCTTAATGATTTTTCGAATTCAATATTTTTAAATGTTAAGGAACGCGTTGCTCTGACTTTATAAGTAAAAAAGCTTAGGTATTCTAATGTCATGTTTTCGGAACTAATAATTTATTATTATCCTCTTGTGTATATTTTGTTTTAATTTATTTATTTTCGCTTACCATTTCAAAAAACGATATTATGGCCTGTACAACTTGGACTGTTACTGCCCTTTTTATCCACCGTTTTAAACAACTGTTACTTCTCATAAGTTTTTAATTTTAATTTTGAAAGTTTTCGTTTCGCTACAACTGATAAATTATTTTTATTAATTACCATTTTGGGGCCCTCTACGTCGGGGGCCTGGGTTCATTGCATCCACTGCAACTTCCACTTGACCGGCCCTGATGTTACATCTAAACACTTCCAGGTTACTAACGTTATCTAACGTTGAACTTACTTTAGGCGCTATAGGACTTATCAGGTTAAAATAATGTTTGCAGTCATAAAACGTGAAAATCAAGGACAGTTCCTTTGTTGTTAGCTTGTTTAGAGCTATTAAGGTCTTTGAAATAAAAAAAAATACAATTTTAAAAGTTATGATATGCGTAGGTACCTACAAATTATTTTGTATTATTGGTCTATCATACAATAATAGAACCATACTTTAATTATTGCAGTAGCATAATATTTCTAAGTAATGAGGGGGATCTGAAAATATTACAAAAGCAGCAAAACAGAGCTTTGCGTATCATATTACAGTGTTCTAAATTAACTAAAATTGAATATATGCATAATAAGTTGGGGTTCCTTAATATATGGCAAAATACAGTGTATAACGTTTTGGTTCTAATATATAAATGTATAAACAATATGATGCCAGGATATATGAGTAAATATCTGATATACAACAAAGAACAGCATGATTATGAAACAAGACAAAGAGAACATTTTAGACTGCCTAAATGTAAAAAAAGTAGTACACAGAACTCGCTCTATTACAAAGGGCTAAAATTATTTAATCAATTACCAAACGAATTAAAATATTCTGTTAATCTGCATGCGTTTAAAGAAGGTTGTAAGACCCATGTAAAACTGCAATTTTAATTTGAAGTACTAGTTGTAAAGATTGATGTATAAATAGTTTCTTTTATAACTAAATAAAGCCTATTATTATTATTATTATTATTGCATTAGGAACTTGGGGCTGTTTTGGTGCTGTTCAAAAATATATCGTTTTCTTCCTTCAAGTAAAAGTATGTGTGTGAGCATTATTTAAAACATTTTGCTGTTTGAGGGTCAATTTGTAGACAATTTACATAAAAAAAGGTAAATATCGAAATATTCGAATTTTGTGGAAAAATTATCTTCCATTTATTTTTGGCGAAGGTATTTCTTGTTATCCAAAACTTAAAAACAGACTAAATGCACCTTGTATTTTACACCAACTGGGCATCTTTTATATTTACCAAGTTTCTCATGGCGGTAAGCTTATTTTATACTGCACTGTATATTATTTTTGATGGGTACTATTTACAAAAGTTTTCTAGAATGTGGTAAACCAGCCAAGCGACATTCACTGTCATATGTAAAACCGTGTTTAGTACAAGGCCAAACTGTTAATCGGTATTCATGGGAAGCGATAACCTTCCATTGGCCAATAATATGTTAACCTAACCTAACAAGAATAAAAATATATTTAGAATTAAAATCCAGCTACTAATTTGTTGTTAAGATGAAGTTCGTTTTACCGTTTTTTGTTTCCGTGCTTGCTGTTATGGCATTTGAAATACCTGACCCGTTTGGTAAGCATAATATTTATTTATTTATTAGTAATACTGATGTAAACTTAAATAAAATTTGTTTTCGTAGATTGCCCTGAAGGTATCCCTCTACAGGCGAACGAATGTAACAATTGCACTTGCATAAACGATGCTTTATCATGTACTAAAAATAATTGGTAAGGATCATTAACAAATTATTTTGAGTAATTAACTTTTTGTGCGTTTTAGTTCATGGGACAAGCGAAAATTAATGAACTGTACTGTAGGAACCAATTGGAGAAGAGCATGTAACACCTGTTGGTGCGTGGATCTAGTTGGCACTGTTTGTACAGTGCAAAGATGTTAATTTAGTTGAGGAAAAAATAGCTTAAGTTATTATTTATATCAATTATTGTATGCAATAAATATATACGTTTAAAAGCAAATATTTTTCAAACGTGTTTTTGTCACAAGATATTTATTTAAATTAATATATTACCACCAAAAAAACAAGTTTGTAGGATGAACTGACACAAACACACTTAAATTGCAAAAACAAATTAATGTATGTTAATTTAGTTGAACGACTGACTCATAACACTGCTAATGTTATTGTGAAATTCGGTGATTATTGTATTTAGTAAATAACATTCATGTTCAAGCAAAAATTCATTTATTTTGTTACTCATTGTCCAGAATTCAATTGAACGCGCAGTTTTTCGCTGTCACATCAAGTTTTTCAGCAAAATGGAAAACAGATTATTGAGTTTTTAAAGAAAAACAAATAATTAAATTTCAAAAATATCTAAACAAAAAACTGTTTGGATAATTTATATTAAAATAGTTCTCCTTATAAAAATCACATGTTCTCAATTCAATAGCACACACAGATTTTTGCTATCTCATTAAGTTTTTTAGCAAAACAAAAAAAAAGATTGATGAGTTTCTAAAAAAAACAAATTTATTTCAAAACTATTTAAACAAAAAACTATTTGCACAATTTAAATTATAATTGCTGTTCTGATATACCCAAGTCACATGTTCTGAATTGGCGCACACAGATTTTTGCTAGCACGTCAAGTTTTTCAACAAAAGGGAAAAACAGATTAATGATTCCCAAAAAATAACATACAATTTCAAAACTATTTACCTAAACAAAAAACTATTTGTATAACTTATATAAGAATTGCTGTCCTTATATAAATATATAACATGCTCTGAATTTAATGGCACATGCAGTTTTTTGCTATCTCATCAAGATTTTCAGCAAAATAGCAAAAAATATTTATAAGTATAAAAATATTTTTTTTTGCTTCAAAACTATTTAAACAGAAAACTATTTGTGTAATGATATTAGAATTGCTGTACTTATATGAATAACATCCATTGAATTTTATGGCAAAAACAGATTTTCGCTATCACATCAAGTTTTTCAGGAAAATGAAAAACCAGCCTAATGAGTTTTCAAGAAAACAATTTAATTTTAAAACTATTTAAACAAAATCTATCTGTATTATTTATATTAAATTTCCTGTTCCTATATAAGTAGCATGCTCTGAATTTAATGGCACACACAGATTTTTGCTATCTCATCAAGTTTTTCAGCAAAATGCAAAGTTTGGTTCCAATACGTAGAAATACATATTTATATACCTGCCATACGCGAATAAAGGATTTTAATTTTACCTGATGTATAAAACGATTGGGTTACATACTTTTTATAACGTTTAATGAAAAACTATTTCTGCTCAACAGAGGTCAGCTTGAACAATCAAATGTTGTGTTTAACAAATGATAAAATCTAGGAGATAATAACGCAATGAATATTATAGTTTATTAAGGTATCACGTGTTGTGTTTATCAAAAACTAACAAAATAATTCGTTTTGAACCTAACGATAACCCAATGGATTGTAATTTCCAGACCGAAGCATCTATTTAAATTGAAAACCAGCTTCTAAGCTCTTAGTCTGAAATATAATTTACAGTTATCTGCACCGGTAATCAGCGGAATTTAATTTTGTTACAATGAAGTACACCATTTTATTTGGATTCCTAGTGATCATGATGTTGAATCTCTCGGCAACAGCAGAAGAATTTGGTAAAAACATTCATTTTATTTTTTAAATTTAATATTTAATTTAAAAATTAACGTTTCATTCAAAGCTAACGAATATTTTTGAATGTATAACCTATTTCTTCATTTTATTTTACAATAGCATGCGTACATGGTACACCATACAAGGAAAATAATTGTAATTCTTGCAACTGTGGCCCTAATAATTTGTTTCTGTGCACCGCTAAGGCTTGGTAAGTAATACACAGAGTGTTTCCAAAGAGCTAATTTTGTACTTTTTTAGTCCAGATCAAGCAACCCTAAGAAACTGTGAAGTTGGCAAAAGCTGGGACGTCGGATGCAATAAATGTTGGTGTCTCAAAGACATGGGGCAGATGTGCACTAATAATAAATGTTGAGATTTGTTCCTCTAAATCTCAAAAATTGCGCAATTAACAATTTGTATTGCACATAAATATACCGGTCCATAATAAATATTGAATATCGGATTTTTGTTGTTTTATTCTGCTTATAAGATCCATTACAGAACTTTTAATTGTGGTTTTTTTACTACCAAGAGTGTCTTTGTTTTATGGTTATTGTTAATAGTGTTGCCACTTAGAAATATAAACAAAAATACATGACAAGGTTAATATTCATACTGTATGACATAATTAGAATGTAAATTAACACACATCTTCTTATAAATATAACAAAATATTTTAAAAATGCATGAAAGTAACGAGTACCTATTATTAAATCTTCTTTATATGTAATATTTAAAGTGTTGATTGTGGCTAAATGAAGTCACATCCTACTAAGATAATCTTATCGCTTTTATGTATAAATATAAATTGCAAAACATTTTATTGTTCATATGACTGTAACAGCAAACTCATTATGGTTTATCAAGTATTTAAAAACTGCTTGTGTGTCGAGAAATTTGGAAAATTGTGTGTTCCTCAAAAAAAACTGTACAAAGACACGGAGCGTAAAATCCAGATTTATGCATAATTCGGCCATAATTTTGCACAGAAGTCAATAATTCGACTAAACCAAAATCAACCTTCCTTAAAAATATGTTATTTCAATTCTCATGTAACAAAAAAAATCAAGAAAATGCTGTTTGTTTCTTCATTTTACGTAAAGCAATGTTTCTCAACCTTTCTTTTTTCCATATCAAATTTATTGCGCCCTCCTTTTTAATTTCAGTTACTAACGCAAAAGTGTTGTGATTATTTTTGTTAAGTATTACGATAGGTATGAACTGGTTGCCGGGGAATCAATATAGTTGATGTATTGATTGCATACAGTTTTTGTTGGACATCTTTCTAGCAATTAAATTTATCTCATTTTTCTTTATGCTATTTGGACATATATATATATAGTAAAATACTAAATTGGTATTAAGATATTTATTTCATATATTACAGTGCTTATAAAGTAGTCAAACTGTTTAACAATCATGATTAGTACAGATCTGTTTGTATTCTTTAGTACACCAACATTTATTGCAGTCTTTCCTCCATTCTTGTCCAACGACACAATTTTCTAAATGTCGCTTATCTTCGCTGCAAAGATGATATAATCAGGCATAAGTTAATTATTTGTAAGATTCCTTACCATGCCATTAAAGTACAATATAATAAACCATCCTTAGTGCAAGCACAGCCGTTGCAATCGTTCTCCTTGTAAGGTACATTCTCTTGGCAGACTAATAAAAAGAGATTAAGAAAACTTACATTAATAAAGAATTTTTTTCCCACAATTTAAAAGCTTTGTACGTACCAAATGCTCCTAAGGCGGTGGAAATTATCGCAAACAGCAAAATTATAACGAACTTCATCTTGTACTGGGCAAGGTCTGAGAAACTATGCATTCAACAACAAGATATGTTTTGTTTTGTTAGTTAAGGCTGATAATTTATGTGAGCAATTAGATACGTTAAAACTCATAGGTGAAAGGGTTAAATGAATTTTTTTGGCATTATAGATTATTTAAACGAGTTAAACAATACTTTATTTGTGGTCTTTTACTAATTCTTAAACAAATTTCTTGGGAAATAAATAAATTTTTATTGGCCATTTTTAATTAAGTAAATTGCTTTGTACCAGGGGGTTTGGATATGTTTTCGGCCTAGCCTAAAAATAAACTGTACGAGGTGAGCGTCAAAATTTCCCGGCCTGGCTATGAAAGAAACGGCGAATATTTTGTCGTAATTTGTGCAGGAGTGCTGCATAATATTCCCCGTTGACTGTGGTGTTGCGTTCTTTAAAATCTAAGTGAAGAATCCCCTCACAATCCCAAAAGATCGTAGCCATCACCTTTTTTGTCGACTGACAGACCCTGAGCATTCTTGGCGGCGCTCTCCTTTTCGCCACCATTCCATCGATTTTCTTTTGGACAAAGGATCATAGTAGAGAACCATGGTTTCATCCCCTGTAACAATTATTGTCTTCAACGGGTCCACAGAGCTCCAATAAGGACCGAAGACATTCAACACGACGCTGGTGCTGCTGATAGATGTTTGTGGACCCACCTTTCACTAACTTTATTCATGCCTAACCGATCGTGGAGGATTCGGCGAATGCTTGTATCTAAAAGCCCCGACTTTTTTGATAGTTTCACCTTAAAGCGTCGATCGCCTAATACGAGTTCCTCAAGAGCAATCTTGTCGTTCGTCGCCACTTCCATAGTCCTTCCTGTTCTTGAATCATCTTCCAAGGACTCTTGCCCCATTCGAAACAGTTTTGGCCAATCTTTTACCCCACAAAAAGACGGAGAATTGTCCCCGTACACCTTATTCAGTCGAACTTTGATGCTTTGAGGAAAAAGATCTTCGTGAGTAAGAAATTTTATAACAGCTCGATAATCGATTTTCGTGACTTCTGACATTGTGGTGAACGAATGACAGTTATAAAAAAACTAATCGATAAAAAATCCATTTTTGATTTTTTCAAGGCTAATATGACTTGAACCAATGGGTTAAAAAAAAATTGTCCCGCCTGCGATACCTAGATCTATGTCAGGCCGGGAAATTTTGGCATCTTCCTCGTATATCTGTAAGAGTAATAAGTATTATTTAATTCAGGATAATCATCTTTAAGTCTATGCATTTTAAACTACGTTCATAAAGTTACTTTAGCATTTTGTTTCAAATTAAACATGCAGTTCGTATTTTCCTTTAATTAAAGTGTTAGTAGTGTTTTGTTTTCCACTCTTTATGGTTGAAGCAATAATGTTTGAAAAAGACCAAGACACAATGGTCGAAACGTCAACTACTTCTAAATATAGAAGACGCGGTTCCAAACCCGGAAACCAAGATTGTATTATGGATAATGGCCGCGAAAGCCTCAAGAATAAAACAATAATGTTCACCCGATACTCTATTAATTATAATCAAAACTAAGTGCTTTATAAAAAACAAATGATAATTTCGTTATCATACCCTCGAGGTTAATAATAAACTTAAATCAAGGATTTCTTAGAGTCAAAACAAAGACATTTTGAAGATATAACAAGCGATTCTCCGTAATAAGATGTGTTATTTTTAATTAAAGCTATTTATATTATATATTTATGGTTTTTATTGCTCAACATATTTTTTCTTTTCATGTGTTTACCTCAAATCGGTGCTAATTTAGAGTAAAATATTTATAAAATGATAAGAGATTTTAAACGAACATTTGATAGCCTTAAGATTCACACATATTGCATGGTCTATCCAAATTTAATTTGTAGAAACTTTTTGTATTATCCGAGCTGTTGTGAAATTGAGTCAAATTCATATTGCGCGACCACTAAAATTAATCAGTTATATTATGAAACAATACTAGATAAATAATGATGTAAACTTTTTCCTATTAAGGAAGATTAGTATGAACAAGGTCATTTTGGTCATCGGATAAGCTAAGATCTCCTTTCGGGCTTATATAAATCTCACGACAGAAAATTATTACTGCTAAATACACTTATCCCTTGTGCAAGCAATATTTTTTTGCTGAAGAGTTTTACTAGACCAAGATGAAGTTTGTTCTGTTATTGTTATTTGTTACAATTGTAACCGCTTTCGAAGAAGTTAGAACACCTTTTGGTATGTAAATCAAATTGTAATTTGCGATTTAAAATATTTGAAGTTATACGCTTCATATAAACTAATTTCTTACTCTAAGAAAGTTTCTTAAAATCACAAATATCGCTTCGCTAGTTAGAGTAATGTAACGTAACATATTTTGGTTAAAAATTAAACATTTTGTTTTTAAATTATCGACTCGATCGGTTGATTACTTTTGCAAACATTACTCGTTAAAAATAAGTTATGTTTAGTATTTTTAAATAATCAGTCGTTTTTTTAATTCAAATCGTGATACAACAAACTCGAATAACATCAAAGCATTAGAATTAAAAAAATAAACTTTTGTTGTACGAGCTGTTTAAAAATATTCATCAAGGTGAAATAAGTGTTATAAACATCCCATTTCGTGTTTATATGCGGTTTTTGTACACAAATGATTCATTTATTTGTGTGATTTTAAAAATTTCCACTTGTTTTTCGCATGACGCAATACTGGCTAATACAGTGTTAAACTGGTTATTATGATTATTTTAACATCTCCATAATTATTAGGATTTAGCTCACAATGACCCGTAAATTTAATCAGATTTTAAACAAACAAAATGTTCCTATTATGGTATAGCATACTTAGAATTCATTGTTAATATTTTAAAAGAAATAAGCCAAAGGTTCTTATAGCACGTTAAGAACTGAATGGTAAAAGGTTCGGATTGTGCCTTTTTATTGTTTTAAAATTCCTGATAAAGTTAGCTTGTCCCTTACATGAATTGGATCTCGTGAAATTTTATTTTTAAGTGCCGTCTAATTTTTTGTTGTATTAGTCTGCCAACCTGGTGTTCCTTACATGGAAAATGATTGTAACAATTGCAATTGTGGAAAAGGTGGTCTGCTAGCTTGTACTTTTAAACTCTGGTACGTGCAGAATATTTCATTTAATGGCATAAAATTGAGTATATTTTTTTTATAGCATGACCGCACCTGGAAGCAAAGATACTCGTCAGTGTGACGTAGGTTCTTCTTGGACAAATGACTGCAACGACTGCTGGTGTGTGAAAGACTACGGACAAATTTGTACTGTAAAAACCTGTTAAATAAAGAAAGACTTATTTAAATATCCAATAAAATATAGCAACTGATTGTTAAAAGACTTTTTTTATGATTGGAAAATAAACAATGACTTTTATCCCTGTATCCCTTCATATGTTGCCACTGGTCCTCTTTCAGATTTCTCTAGCGCTCGTTCCATGTCTTCGTGGGTCTGCCTCGTTTTCTTCTTGCAGAAGAGATCCAGTCAAGCGTTACTTTCAGCAGTCGATGGTCTGCCTTCCTTCTTACCTGTCCATACCAAATAGGTTGTCGTTTTTCTGCCTCTTGTTCTATAGTTTTCCTCAATCAGATTAATTCTCCAATAATTCCCGTGTTCGGTACTCTATCTGATCTTTACAACCTACATGATCCTCTTAGGGCATCTATATCCAGAGCTTCCAGCCTTCTTTTATCTGCTTCTGTTCACCTCCATGCTTCTGTTTTATACAATACCACAGTAAATATGAATACTTGGGAGTAACACTTCAAGCAACACTAACCCTAACCAAACCCTAACAACACAAGCTCAGGAAAAATACGGACAAAGAATGGAAGAAAAGAATATGAAGTTTGTAGTCGAAAGTTTCACGGATGGACCAGCTTTCAACCCTCAAGGATGGACAAGTGTTAACCAGAAACAAAGACACCTAATAACCTCTGTCGCCCTTCATGGGTATCACCATCTAATATGTAACAAACCACACTTCCATCAAGCAGAGGAGAACTGTACTTGCCGTCTGTGTAACCGCCCAGCAGATATGTATCACCTAACAACATGTTGAGAAAAGAAGGAGCCGCTCACTAACTCAATTCATTAAAGACTTATCCAAATAAACAAAATACTGACTATAATAAACATATTGCACTAGAAGAAAGAAATTTAATAATACCTAGTAAGGTAGGTTAAATATGTTTGTTATTATTTGCATCTGTGTGAGGTTTTGAGTTTGTCTCAAAAAAACTGCACATCTTTGGTAAATTAATCGTTTCTCTATCTTGACTATTAAGCGAGATACCCATGTAATCCCATCAAATTCGGACCACCCTGTACAGTTCTTGGATGGCTTTTGTTACTCTACTGCCCTTGACCATGCTGCTCCTTGAAAATCAATGCTACTACTTATGTTTGTGTTTTCTAATGCTTTCCATAATTCCAGGATAGGCACGCCATCGTATACTTGTGTGAGATATATCAAAAGTAAATGTAGATTTCTTCCTGTAATTATTTTCTTCTCTAGGAATTGTTTTAGACAAAAACAAATTGTCCATGATTATGTTTGTTTTTCAAATAAATCTGCCAAAAAATTGCTTTTATGTCTAGGTAACCTTCATTTTCGTTAACCGACGCGACGTCGTATTTTTAAAGTTTAGAATTTGTAATTTCCAATGCGCAGTATAATTGCAGATAACAATGCAAAAATTATCTGAAAACGCTAATTTTGAACCGCCCATGCATATATTTGATTGTTTTATTTTCAAATGCGCGTGTTTACTGCGATAATTTAGTTGTTATGTGTTACAATTCTTTGTTTTTTTTTTAAACAAGCGAAGGACGTCCATTAAAGTAATTGTTTGATAACTGACTGAATAAATATTCTTTTTTTTTATGACGTTATGTAACTTGAATCATCGCCATATTGAAGAAACAGTGTATATATAACGAGCTCCGATAAACCTGGATTTAAATTTGTTTAGTGTGTCGATTCATCTGCATAAACAAGATAAACAAAATGAAATTCGCAGTTCTTTTATTGGTTGTGTTTGTTGCCACTGTTTTGGCAGAGAAGTTTGGTAAGAATATTTACGTTCTCAATACATTTTTATTTATCAGTTAACGTTGTAATCTTTAAATGGATTAATAGTTAGATTTTTGATTTATTAATAATATTTTTATGTTGTTTCACTTCTTTAATACCAATCTTAATAACAAATTAACCTGACGATTTCTGTTACTTTGTTTATAAAGATAATGTGTTTAATTGCCAACAATTTGAGCCCCAAAAACATTTATGTTAGTTGAAAATTCGTGAAGTTTCAATATTTCAAATTTTTATTTTATCCAACAACATACCTTACTATATTTATTTTAGTTAGAATTTAAAGTTATATTAATAATTTACTAGTAATATCCTATTAATTTTAAAGTACAATACAAAGATTGTTTTTGTTAGATTACTATAACTTTTAAAACTGGTTTCTTGGTTCAAAATATAATCATAATTATGTGTGTTTAATGTATTTATCGATTAAAGTTATAAATTAATATATGTATATAGGTTTGTAGGTATTATTTATGACTGTACATCCTGCAAAATAATTGAGAACATTAAAATGTCTTTAGTTTCCAATATCTAAACCAATACTTTAATCGTTATCAGTATCATTTAAGATAAAATTAAAAGAATTTATAATCAATATGTCCATGTATTTAAAATTTCAATCAACAAATGAAAAGTTTTCCATTTGTAGCAGACTTTTTGAATTTCGAAACTACTATAAAATTTAATATTGAATATTTAATGTAAAATTTTGTATTGTAGGTATATTTTTGATTTATAAACAGCTCTTTCCAACGAACTGTGTTGTAACTCCTAAAATATACGCACTTTGCTCTTGTAAATATTCCTTAAATCGCTGAAATCTAGTGTCAAACGAGGTTTTATTAAACTTTTTTTATTTTAAAATTACTTTTTGATAATGTACCAACTTCGTGAGAAATCGATAATAAAAACCTATTTTATTTGTTGCAGACTTTTTAAATTATGTTATAAAACTGTGTACCTTTGCAAAAAGTTTTAAATCGTTAATTTAAAGGTGGATTTCATGTGAGGAATTACACCTTCGCGGCGAATTAAACAGTAATAATCGAATGTGTAAATAAACAATGTTTATTTACGCCAGCGTAACTGCATTAATAATTGCTTATGTGGTGATAATGTGTTTACTTTTTCACGGTTAATTAAAGTTTTATATAATTCATTGCAGTTGTTTAAGGATTTAGCGATGCTTTATCGTAAACTTTTACCACTGCAAACAATTTTTTTTTGTGTAAAATTAGTACCTATATGGTCTTGGAAACATATACAGGGTGTTGCATGACGTAACGGCCAAACTTAAGGAGCATGTTCCTTGAGACAATTTAAGCAAAACATGTTATATAAGCCATAGTCCAGAACTTGATGGTTATCGAGTTATAGACCTTTAAGGTTTATAACAAAAGGTCAATTTTAATAAAAAAAGTATGAAATACCGCTTAAATCTTCTAAAATATTGATTTTTATGTTGAAATTTCCCTTTTTTTTTATAAACTTTAAAGGTCTATGACTCGATAACCATCGAGTTTTTGGATTTTTTGCTTAAATTGACTCTAGGAACATGCTCCTTAAGTTTGGCCGTTACGTCATGCAACGCCTTGTATATTTCACCACAAAATACTAAGGATAGCATATGTTTTCTGAAACAATTTTTATACATTGGTAATATACTGTGTGTTTTTAATTTGCAAAATTACAAGTCTCGCAATGTTTAGTAAACTATAATTTCACAATTTTCTTCAGATGCGGTGAGCCAGCTCCAAAAATTCTGTGCATTATATTCTGCGTCAACAAAAATGCTAACAATTGCTGAAAATGTACTAACATTGCAAAAAAATTTTCATTGTCAATTGCATACTATGTGTTTTTGTTGCGACTTAACTCAAAAACTAAGTGCAATTTTTATTTTAACAATGCAGGGTGTCTCAAGAGTATTATTCCTTTTATAAATTTTTTTCTAATGGGTTTGCCTAGGTCTCCAGATTTTGTTTTTTTTATGTATATTTGTAATTTGTAATTAGGGGAGGGAGGGGTAAAAAAATAAGCAAAAAAGTTCATATATTCTAAACTGTAACAACAATTACGCTGTAATTTGAGGTTATTGTCACCAAAACATTACTTAGTGTTAAGTCAAATTTGATTTAACCTCAAAGAACGGAAACTTATTAATAATTTAAAAACATGTAAGTGAGCGGAATTACCCGCCTGCTAGTGGGTAATGGCGCTCACCTATTTTATGTGTAAACAGCTTTGGATATTGATATTTCAGGATGCTTTACCAGCTGTTCTTTTTCTTGTACGAGGCATTGTGCACAATTACTATGAGAAAAAATAAAATATGAATTAAATTATATTAAAATATCAATGAGGGTAATGCCGCTCACTGAACGGTATTACCGTAGCTAATTGAGTGCCATTACCCGCTGTTGCACAGTTGTCTAAATTCGGTATTTTACTAAACTAGCTTTGAATTTAAAAAATAGCTTTATATGGTCACTCCTGCTAAAAATGACACAAATTTTATAGGAGACCAAAGCACAAACTCAAATTAGACTAATTGAACTACTTACAGTTTTTTTTTGTTGACGATTTCTTACATTAAAATGTTAAAAATGACACACATTCAATTAACTTACGTTTTATGGTGAAATAAGTTTTTTTACTTACGGCATTGTGTTTATTAGAACGAAAGCTAGGTGGCTGCTAAGTTTAACTTTTAAATATTTGGAAACTGGCGCAAAACGGCGGTGAGCGTAATTACCCACTGAGCGTCATTACCCCGCTCTCCCCTAACATTTGTGTCACAAGTACAATTAAATTTTTTTATTACAGAGTGTCAAGAAGGCGTTAGTTATCAGGAAAATGAGTGCAACAACTGTTCTTGTCGCGGCAAACTCTTGACATGCACATTAAAAGCCTGGTAATTATAAAATCAATGTAATGTTCTTTTTTTTATGTATTATTTTTTTTAGCCCAGACAAAGATGAAAAAGCTTTAAGGAACTGTGAAGTGGGCAAAAAATGGGAGAAGGAATGCAATGAGTGCTGGTGCGACAAGGATTTTGGACAAGTCTGCACAAACAAAAAATGCTGAATGGATTTATTCCTTAATAACAATGGGCCGCTTACACTTATGGTTTTGTACGTGGTTTTGCCGGCTTGGTTTTGCTTGTGGTTATGATCGTGTTAACGCTAAAACCGAGCGATTTTATTGACCTAAGTGAATCTAGCGCTGTTAGATTTTAAAACCACGTGCAAAACCGTAAGCGCATGGCCGATTAATGTGTTGATTCAATAAATATGTTATCGCTAGTGCATTTTTTTTTTTTTAAATAACTTTTAAGCGCTTGTTAATAATTTTAAAGTATGCAATATTTAAATTGAGTCACTGCCTCAAAGATCTCAAAGCTTTGTAGATGTAAACATTATGGGCAGTGTCCAAATTTAGCTAAGTAAGTTTTAAACTTCACTATTTTCTCGATAATATAGTTCATCCTACAAAAACTTCAACCAATTTTATGTTACCAAAAGGTGAAAAAAACCGTGTACAACAAAAATACAGTGAATTCTAGATTTTTCTACTTGCAGTGCTTCAATTCATTAAACTATTTTTGCTTTAATTGGATTTTAAATTCTTCTGGCAAACCACTTTGTTAATTACCAAAGCATTCAAACAAACAAAATGTGTGTGCCTTTTTCTTAATTAAATTAAAGTTTTAAAAATATTTTGTATCGTTGCATCCATGTTGATCTAAAATTTTATACTACAAGTAATTGAGTATTAGATGAACTTTTTTCTTAAAAAAAAACAAATAAGATATTGAAGGTTGTGATGATGACTGAAAAACCCTGAATATGAATTCCATCTCAATGAAGTAAAGACGTTATTTTAAATTAATTCGAATCCATACAATTTAAAAGAAACGCAAATAAATTTAAAACAAAACACTATTTATACAATTTTTATAGCTATTTAACAATAGGTAACTGATTTCAACATGCTTATAAGTTGTTTTGCAAAATCCATCAAATGGATCTAAAACTGTTATGAAATTTTATTGGAAACTATATGTATAAATTTATGTATGATTGTTCACGAAACAATGGTTTAATAAACGATTTTTATGATTTCGACCTTAACAATACTGCAAATGCCACTATAAATTCGTATAATTAGCAGTGTTAAAATTTATTACGCATTTTTTAATATTGAAGTATTGTGCAATTTTGTTATTGCTTATAACATCGGTTTTAACTAAAAAATGTAGTACGTTTGATGTATTATACTTTAATAATAACAATATATTGTGTAATTTATTTAGCGAATTGCTAATTTTGTTTACATTAAATAACTTACGTCTATAAATATATACAAATTTAAAACTCTCCCTTAATATGACCAAACTTGGGTACTTCTAAACCTCACAATATTAGTTTTGTTTTTAAGTTCACTTGTTAGATCGTTATAAAATTTCAGTCCTTCATAATATAGAGAATTTTGAGTGTAATTTCGTGTCCTGAATGGCAATTGAAGTCTTTACAATTTCTAGTCAGATAATTATGCATATCAGAGTTTTGGGTTATATATTTTAACCAAGAATTTGGAAGCAGGTTATATAATCTTGATAAAAATTATCAGTTGTTTAATACTAAGCCAATGTAGAGTAATTTTGGCGCATCTTGAAAAGTGTAAAATAATTCTCATAGACCTATTATCCATTTTTTGGAGCCTGTCTAAATCATTAGTATTCGCCAGAAATAAAATACCAGAGCAGTATTCGAAATGGGGTGCTATTATACTTTTATAATGTATGTAATTTGTTATACTAAAGATAAAATCCCCATAACTTGACCCTTTTGAATGTTATAAGTTTTAGTAAGTCATGCATCAGTATTTGTTCCCTTTAATTCATTTAATAGTAAATGAAATAACACTGAAGTATAATTTAAATAATTGATGCCAGCTACAATATACTTAAATGTTTTAATATAAGCATATTATCGCTTCCAAAATACTTTTATGTCATATTAAGCGTTTACATTGATTTCTTTTTTTTATATCATTATCCTTATACAGATTTAGTAACAAGTAAGAAATGTTTGCATTCAGAGCCCGTGTCTGGTTGTAGAGAATAACGACACGTTGTGGGTTTATTAATTTTCAAAAGTTAAATCATTAAACCTATCAAGGGTACACGTGTTTACATGTAATGCGTTTTGGCTTGTGTGTGGTGACAAAAAAGTGCCTACAACTCGTCATTAGTAGATATACAGATGCGCGGTTAATATTCCATTGAAAAAATACGAACGGTCTTAATTCGTGTTGCGAAATTTATTTGCGTTAAATATTTTCGACGCAATTAAAAATGTTTTTTAAGTGATACAAATCCATAAAATTTTATCGGTAAATAATTAAAATTATATACTATTGTTTGGGGGAAAAAAATAAGTTTATGGGCGATTGTTTCGGAAACAATGTTTTATAAAATAATTTATGTGATTTTAATCTTAATAATCCTATAAATTGCATTGCAGAAGCTCAATATTTTAAATTGTTATTAACAGTGTAACGTTTGACAGAGCTTTTTTTTTGTAATAATGAAGTTTTGGGTAATTTTGTTATTATGCGTAACTTCGGCGATAGCTGAAGAGTTTGGTAAGTATGATGTAGTTTGGAGGGTAATGACAGAAAATTTAAAAAAATAATTTTAAAGTAAGGTCATTATGTCTGCCGTTGGTGTCTCTTATAGTTGTTCCATATTTATTTCCAACAAAACTGTCATCAAAAGTTATTTTATTAAACCGTTATTTCAACAGTGTTATTTTATAGAATTATAATTATTTGTATCTAAGTTGTCGCCAGTATAATTATGATTCTGATTGAGATTTAATGAGCGCATCGCATGATCTTATTTGTTGCATCAATATTTGAAAAGTGTACAAGCAAATTATCTGTAATTTTTCTGATAAAGAATAGGATAGGTAATTGAATTATTATTTTTAATTATGATTGTTATTGATGCATTGGAAATATAGCAGTATTTTATTTCAGTTTGTCAGAAAGGCGTTGCCTACTCAAATGGTAATTGCTTTAGCTGTCATTGTGAGGAAACAGGCGGTGATTTGGTCTGTCGGCGTCATCAGGGTGCTTCTTTTTTTGTGCTTATACCTTGGTAAAGAAAACTCTAAGTGCGATGAAAATCCTTTTAGAGACAAAAACCTGATCGGCTCAAAATTTATATTACACAAAAATCATTTTAAATATTATAGAATCGATTATAAGTAATTTCGGCAAATATTAATTATTCGTTTTTGTCGAAGTACGGTTGGTTACTGTCACCAATGGTTTTTGTCTCATATTATTCGTTGCGTAGAATTTTACTTCGAATATTAGTCAAAACGATTAATAGTTTATATATAATACATTTTCAGTTTTGAACCGCCAACCTGCACAGTTGGACAACATTGGAACTTCGTATGTAGAGAATGTTGGTGTGTTAAAGACCACGGGCAAATATGCATCTCCAACCAATGTGGTTAGGGATTTTTGTAACACTAAAACTACTTACATGTCCAAAGAAATGTAATATTCTTGATATAGTGTATTGTTTATACAATAAATGCGTCACCAATTATGCTTTTCTAATTTTAAAATGTGATGTAATAATATTTGCCTAATACACATCAGAGGCGCAGCTAGAAATATTGGGCCCCAATGCAAAAATCACGTAAGGGCCCCCACACCTGACCGTGGCATAAATATAAAATATTTTAAATCACCCTGAAGGAACTAAAAAACCTTCGTAAGTTGCGTATTATTGAAAATAAATACATCAACCCTTATATATTTGGAAAGAGAAATAAATTAGGATTTCAAATAGGTCGTAGCCAACTATCGCTCCCGTTAATAAAAGTTACGTTTGTGTCATAACTTTTTAACGGCGAGCGTACATTTTTTTTTAGCATAATCAAATTCAGCATAAAAATATCTAAAAATAATCTTTATAAATATTTTCCATAAACAATAACGGAGAAATGACACATTACTAGTTTGATAAAAAAAACATTTTTTGTTCAATACCTCGAAAACCGAAAATGATAGAATATTTTTGAAAACGGTTCTGAGTCTCAAAAAACTGCCCATTTTTGGTGATTTAACCCTTTCTCTATCTTAAATATTAACCGAGATAGCCATGCAATCCCATCGACTTTGGACCACCCTGTACACAGATTATTTACTTATTGTCTATAAGAGAAAGTTTATTTTAATCAACTCACCGATTTTAAAATTTCTTCTTGCTCGTTTTTATGTTGCAAAATCACTAATAAGCTCTTTAAGTTTTGATGCTACTTTATGTCCAATGGCTAACATAGCAATCAATACCTACTGTTAAGCCTGGATTGTTCAATCGAGTTTCTTTTGTAACCTTTTGGGATTTTCAATTTCCTGAATGAGCTTTCAACACTAGCCACAGTTACCGGTAGAGTAAAAAATCGAATGAAAACGGTATTTTTGAAAAATCGCTTTCTAAGCAGGCGTTTTTAAAAATAAGTATAGTTTAGAAAATTGTCTGAGACATTATTTTCAGTTAGATCTTCTATTTTGTTATGATTTTAAAAATATTTAATTCACTAGCTTTACTTATCCAGATTCTGTAACTGTCGGAAATATTTGCATCCAGAGCGGAATTTTTGATTGTAGGTTTTTAATTACGAACAGGGTCGGCCATAAGCACATTCAACCGATAACCTTGCGTTGGGCCCCGTGCTTAAAAAGTAAATAAAAAAAAAACGCGAATAAATAAATAGTTTTAATTAAATAATTTATTAACATTAATAGTAATTAACAGCAAAACAAATCTGTACCAATCAATTTTGTATAATATCACCCAAAAAAGTTGTTTAGTAATGAAATAGGTACTACGCTAAGTAAATAAGGTATATTCCAGTAATATAGATAGAGGGTTGTTCCAATTTTATCGCGAAATCGTTAAATTTGACGCGAACGGTAATTAACAAAAAAGCTCGTCTTTTGTTTACGAAAATGTAATAAATTCTACTACATAATGTTCTTATTTCTTGGAATTTTTATAAATAATTTTATGAAATTTTTTAAACTATAATTCGTTTAATGTTAAAATTCGTTTAGCTTTGCTGAAATAGGCTTTTTTAGATGTAAATAATAATCAAAAACTACCTTAAAATGCTTAAAATTACTGGCAATTATGTTGAAGCTCCATCATAAGAGAAATGGATTCGACAGCTTTAAAAAGATTTTAGGTAGGAAAAGCTAAAAGATCAATTGTGTTTTTATTTAATTTATAATGATCCTCTGTTTTTGTTAATCATATCTTTTTTCATTGTAATTGCATCCTTGTTGTTCTTTCCTATAATAACTATTTGTACCAGTAGTGTATATTTATAATGTACAAATTTATCAAAAAATTGTTTGTTGATGGACAAAATCTGAACACTGGCGTTGCACTTCAAGTTATGACCGTAATATTTCAACGGTAATTTGTTATACTAAAGATAAAATCCCCATAACTTGACCCTTTTGAATGTTACATGTTTTAGTAAGTCATGCATCAGTATTTGTTCCCTTTAATTCATTTAAAAGTAAATCAAATAACACTGAAGTAAAATTTAAATAAGTGATGCCCGCTACAATATACCTAATGTTTTAATTTATTAAGCATATTATCGCTTCCAAAATACTTTTATCTCATATTAAGCGTTTACATTGATTTAATTTTTTTTTTATATCAGCCTTATACAGATTTAGTAACAGTAAGATATGTTTGCATTCAGAGCCCGTGTCTGGTTGTACAGAATAACTTACGACACGTTGTGGGTTTATTAATTTGTAAAAGTTAAATAATTAAACCTATTAAGGGTACACGTGTTTACATGTAATGCGTTTAGGCTTGTGTGAGGTGACAAAAAAGTGCCTACAAGTCGTCATTAGTAGACATACAGATGCGCGGTTAATATTTCTTTGAAAAATACAAACGATCTTAATTCGTGTTGCGAAATTTATTTGCGTTAAATATTTTCGACGCATTTAAAAATGTTTTTTAATTGATACAAATCCATAAAATTTTATCGGTAAGTACTATTGTTTGGGGAACAATACTTAATATAATAATGTATGTGGTTTTATTCTTAACAATGCTATAAATTGCGAAATTAATTTAGGTAAACTTTTCTTAATTGGTACAAATTCATAAAATTTAATAGGGAAATAAATAAGTTTATAGGCGATTGTTTGGGGAACAATGTTTTAGAAAATAATGTACGTGGTCTTAAACTTAATAATCCTATAAATAGTGCTGCAGAAGCTCAATATTTTAAATTGCTATTAACAGTGTAACGTTTAACAGAGCTTTTTTTTTGTAATCATGAAGTTTTGGGTAATTTTGTTATTATGCGTAACTTCGGCGATAGCTAAAGAGTTTGGTAAGTATGATGTAGTTTAAAGTTAGGAGGGAAATGACAGAAAATTTAAAAAAATAATTTTAAAGTAAGATCATTGTGTCTGCAGTTGATGTCTCTTATAGTTGTTCCATATTTATTTCTAACAAAACCCATTCAAAAGTTATTTTCTAAAACCGTTATTTTAACAGTGTCTTACATAGACTGATAATTTGTAACTAAGTTGTCGCCAGTATAACTATGATTCTGATTAAGATTTTATGAGCGCATCGCATGATCTTATTTGTTGTATCATTATTTGAAACTTGTTCAAGCAAATTAACTGTAATTTTTCTAATAAAAAATGTTATATCTACATGAAATATTATGTTTAATTATGATTATTATGATTGCATTGCGAATATAGCAGTATTTTATTTCAGTTTGTCAGAAAGGCGTTGCCTACTCAAATGGTGGGTGCGTTACCTGTAGATGTGGGGAAACAGGCGGCGATTTTAAGTGTATACACTTTCTGCCTGCATTTTGGTAAAGAAAACATTTAGGGAATGCGATAAAATCTTTTTATAGACAAAAACCTAATTGGCGCAAAATTTATACAATACAAAAATCATTTGAAATATTTTAGAACCGATTATGCAATTATAAATAGTTTAACAAATGTCTAGTATTCGTTTTTGTCACTGTACGTTTACTGTCGCCAATGATTTTTGTCTCATAATTTTGGTTGCTTTGAATTTTAGTTCGAATATTAGTCACATTTAGTATCAAATCAATTAATGTACTCTTCATACATTTTCAGTCCAAAAGCGCCAGAATGCACAGCTGGACAATATTGGACCAAGGAATGTAATGAATGTTGGTGTCTTGAAAAAAGAGGGCAATTTTGCACCACCAACAAATGTTAAAGGGCATCTTTTGTAACATTATCTACTTAAATGTCCAAAGGAATGTAGTATTCTTGAAATAGTTTATTGTTTATTCAATAAATGCGTCACTAACTATGCTGTACAAATTTTTAACTGTAATATAATTATATCTGCCAAATACACACATGAACTATCACAAACAGAAGTGATCGCGAAAATAATGAAATCCTGTTAATATACCTACTTCAAAACGTTAAAGTCAGTCGATTTTCTGAAGTCAAAAATAACTGCTATAGAGCAGGAATAAATTGCAGAAAAACTAAAAAATCTTGCATAGCCATACGATAAAGTTTTTTGCAATGAGCATTGTGACGATGTGGGCGGTTTAAAAAAAAAATCACCAAAAATGCTTAGGTGGATACCTGGGTACCCGGTTATTGACATAAGCGACAATTAGGGTTCCACTGCATTTTTTTACTTCCAACAAAATATTTGTAAATGTCTGCACAGACTGTAAAATTAGGCTATCATAGCGACTAAAGACCCCCAACTGATGTTAATCGTTTAAATATTTGACTGTGTGTATAGTGTAAGGTGATAGTGCCAAGGAACATAATAAAATACGAAGAATTTAAATAATACTGAATTTAATCGCTTCCAGCCTTGCATAATTTATTCAATTGTTCTTATAAATTGAAAAATATCTGCAAAAGTTTTGGTAGTACAGGTGAATAGATCGCTCCTCGAAGAACGTATTGCAAAAATGAAATTTGTTTTAATTTTAATGTTTACAGTTATCCGCACGTCTTTAGCTTATGAATTTGGTAAGAAATTTTAAGTTTTTAGTTAATATTGCATTGTCTTCCTTTAGTTTTTAATTCCATGTGCACATTCAGAATTTTACTTAGAAGTTATAGGTATCCAAATGTATATTTGATATTTTCATCCTTTTTTTTATTAGTTTATTTACATTTTGATTTTTTTCTTCTGAGAAATTTATCGGAAAATTTTATTAGGCAAAAATAATTTTAAATTTGGTATTCATTCAAAAATTAAAACATTAGACAGCTATAAGTATAATGGTTTTTTTTTGCGATAATTTGGTAACTTAGCTTGTAGGTATATCAGCAATTTTTCGTTTCAAAAGCTTTATTTGTACCTGTTGCTAAAACTATAATTTATTTTGTTCTTCCAGCATCTAAATTCTCTGTACTTAACGTCATATTTTGTATTTTGCAAGCGGATTAGTAGTTTTAGTCTTGCTCTTGGTTTCAGTTTGCCAAAGCAATGTTCCTTATAAGGAAAACGAGTGTAATAAGTGTTTTTGCGGTCCAAGTGGTTATTTGGGCTGTACACAAAAAGCTTGGTGAGTTGCTTACGACGGACTAGTATGATGTTAACTTTGGCCAATTTCAGCTTTGGACCTGACGAGAGAAAACTAAGAAATTGCGAGGTTGGAAGAAAATGGAAAAGTGCTTGTAATGATTGCTGGTGTGTTGCAAATATGGGAACGGTTTGCACAAATTTTTATTGTTCTAAGGAATCTAAGGAACTAAACCAATAAAGTTAATGTAACTTTTATAATAAAGTATCAATTATTGTTTCTTCTAGTTTTTTTTTCTCTTTAATGAAACTCTTATTACATTTTAATAATTTTAATTAATTTCCTAGATCAAGATTTGTTTTTAAAACTTGGTGGGAATTTTTTTATTTGAATAGTTAAATAGGAATCTAAGTTTTTTAATGTTCTTTAATACGGACATGAACTAATTTTGGAAGAAATCGATAAAACAAAGTTCATTGTTTATAAAAATTAAATCTACTAATAAATATAGTTTTTTGTCACATAGGAAATTGTTAATTAGATCTGTTTTAATACAGATTGCGCAATCAGTCTGGTTTTTACCATGACCTTGCGCGATATATATAATAATGATATTCAGAAAAATGTTCCATTATAGTTTAATAAAAACAACAGACCTATTCATTGGTGTTTTGTACAACACTTACTGAGTTTTTAAGTTTCTCGATAGGTACATATAAAATGAAATTGGTTTTGTTTTTGTTATTTGTGATTTCCACCACTTATGCAGATAGTTTTGGTGAGTATTAATAACAGTAATAATAATATTTATTTAGCTTTTGGCTAATTATTTTTACGACAATATAACTTGGACATATTCATATTTGCCATTAAAACTTTTCGTTCCTGCCTAAACATTACAATATTAGTTCAATATCTCACCTCGTTTGATAAATGGTTGTAAACTTTTAATCCTTTATAAAACAAATTATATTAATTGATAAATGGGTACATTGAAAGCTAAATTGCTTTTATTTTTATAATACAAACACAAGTTGTTGTTTACTATTAATATTTTGGATTTCAAAGGAAATGAATTTCATTGCTTTTTAAAACTTTAAAACTATTGTTAATCATGGCAAACTGTTTAAATGTATTAATTCCATTTGCAAAAATTTCCTTTAATTCGTTTATTTTTTTACACCATTTAAAAATACAAATATGTACACATTTATTTATTAAACTTTTGTTAAAAAAGTTCTTAAATGTTTTATTTAAGTGATTCGATTATGCAAAAAAATTTTACTAGAAGAAATTTTGATAAAAAATAAGATAACGGATTTATAAAAGTTTTGTGTTAGCTATAATTAGGGAGACCTATTGACAAAAAAAATGTAATTGACTGCACACGTTTCATGTAATTCAATAAACCTTTCTTTGAAATCTTATTTATTACTTGCAGTTTGTCAAGATGGAGTACCATATAAGGAAAATGATTGTAATACTTGCTTCTGCAACAATGGCCAATTAGGTTGTACAGAAATGTTTTGGTTAGTGGTCCTTCGAGTTAAACTAGTTTATTTGATAACGTAAATTATGATTTTTAGCTTAGGACCAAAGTCTGAACAGCTAAGAAAATGCGAAGTCGGAAAACAATGGAAAGATTCCTGTAATGATTGCGTTTGTTCCGAAAATATTGGAACCATTTGCACCAATCACGATTGTTCCAGCAAAACAATTAGTTCTTACGTTTAGAAACTTACTATCTTGTTTGCTTTTTGTTAAGAAAATAAATAAAAATATTGAATTTTTTGTGTTAGGTATTAATCTAACGCTCTCAAAATTTAGATAGATAAAGTCTTGTTCCATTCCGGTGGACAATAACAAAACAAAATATTTTTTAAATTTTCTGCTTATGGATATAGAAAAAAATTAAAAAGGTTTCTTAGTGAATACGGATAGAAAATTAATTGAATGATTACAATGTTAAGTTGATAATTATTAACAAAACATTTTACTTAAAAATTATCAATAACTAAAAAAAACTTCGTGTTGTAATGCAATTTTGTTGCAAATAAAAAAGAAAATCAAATTGACCACATAAACACAAACCAAATTTAAAACTAAAACCAATTCAATGTTGTGAACCAAATAGCATTATAAATACCTACGCTTAAATATTAATCACTCATCTATTTTTCAAAACATTTCGTGTCCAATTTCAAAACTAGCTCCAGGACTTTCGTCTTTTCATCCAAATATATAAATAAATAAAAGTGCAACTAATAAAAAGAAAGTGGTTTTGTATTTAGACAAGTAAGGTGTTGATTTTTATTCAAACTTTTTTTTATATTAATAATTGAATCGCTTAAATATTCATTCGATTTAAAGTTTGGCGATAGTTTTAATTATAAGTAATTTAATTTTTTGTAGTTTGTGAGGAAGATGTCCCGTACAAAGAAAATGATTGTAATGGATGTTTCTGCGCACCAGATGGCTTGACTTGTAATCGGACTTATTGGTAAAACAAAACAGTTTTCTAGTTGATGTTGCTGAACATTTTTTTCTTAGTTTGGGTGGCGAACATTTGAGAAATTGCCAAGTTGGTAGACGATGGAAGAAAGGCTGTAACGTTTGTTGGTGTATCGATAAATTGGGAACCATTTGCACCGATTACAATTGTTGAAAATGAGTTTTATTCCTTAATTAAACTTAGATTTTTGTCTAACAATCGTTTAGTTATTACTTTTGTATAATAACGATTATTTAGGTAGCCAATGATACATACATAAGTTGTGCATGGGCCTTAAAATAAGTATTATATTGCTTCATTTCTGCATAAATTTTAACCAGTATAACCTTGACCCAGCAAAGAGTACTTCATATTTCAATTAAGACTTTTTTTGTAGCAGGACAGTCGATACAAAAACTCATTTTAAAGCGAATATTCCATATCATCATGGGTCCATAAACGCTTCATTTTAAAGATGCAGGGGGTTGAAATTTTCGAAAAAAGATTGATTATTTTTAACCGTTTCCCAACCGGTAGATACATTTAAACCAAATTTGATATACAGTACCACCCTATAGGTTGCCACATTCGGTGAGAATATCAAGCCCCACAAGCAACCAGTGACGGAGTTGCTGGGGTTAAGTTTCAATAAATTTTTTGAAAAACTAGTACGGTTGGAAAACGGTTAAAAATAATCAATCTTTTTTCGAAAATTTCAACACCCTGCATCTTTAAAATGAAGCGTTTATGGACCCATGATGATATGGAATATTCGCTTTAAAATGAGTTTTTGTATCGACTGTATCCTGATACAAAAAAGTGGACCACCCTGTATATGCGTTGTATCAGTACAGATTGTAAGGTTTGTGTTTTTAAAATTGTAGAGATTGGTTAGAATTTTAAATAATAAACTAGCAACTGTTTCTCAACGGTGGAGATACCAAACTTTACATTAAATTTACGAATATAACTATAATAGTCTATTTAAAATTAGATTACCTGTTTTTAGCAGGCTTTGTAAATCGGGGGTGAAACCAGAAGGTTTTGAAAGGCTTCAGTTGCATTACTAAGTGCTCCCAACACATTACCGCAGTAATCCTTGTCCAATAGGCCACAACACGACTATCTTATGTTGTTTTCATCACAACGAGGATATTACCGGTTATTACACTATGCAAAGCCCAAATTCAAAGTTCCAATAAAGCCCTAACAAAGTGATAATTACGCAAATAATCCACCACAAGTCGTCGGGAAAGAGACCATGACAATAATGGCTGGCAACTTCAATAATCTGGAGGGTATAAATTTACAGTTGGCCTTAAACTACCTTAGCAGTGATCTTGCTTTAATTAAATTTTGCCCTGGATTTGTCGTTTAACAAGTTAATTAACTAATTTATTTCAATTCGGGTTTTATTTTTAAATAACTAAACAAGTTTTAAAGTAAAATTATTGCCCACAATATCTGCTTTCGTTCATTGTTATATAACAACCTAAAATAACTAGAAAAAGTTATTAAATTATGTAAGTAGCCATGGAAAAAGATAGAGGGCTAAAACAAAAATGTACTTTTTGTTGCCTCACTCCTTTCGAGTATAGTCAACGTCATGTGTAATGGCCAGTGGTGGGGGTGCTTTTGCGCAGCAGACGCTACAATATGGTCCAATTGTGTTTAGTGCGCATCCCTACCGCTCGCCATTAGATTTAACGCGGCCTGTACACATTTATCCTAGAAGTGTGATACTTGTTTGTTCGTAAGTGTTAAGCATCAAAATACTGATAAATTCTAGAAAATACAATAAACTCCTAAGCGTCCTTCCGAAATAGACCTTTTGTTTTATTTTATACATTACTTTCATGATATATGTGTTTCGTTTTCTTGTTTAAAATGGTATTTGTTCTTGTAGTAATAAACAAATAATAGCAGCTAATATATTACAAGTGTCGCTAGTGTATATAATGTTCATAAAGCCTGCCTCAGTCGCCTGTGATTTACAGCTCGTGTTCCGATGTTGTCACTGTATTGTAGCTTGTATTCCGTCACCATCAACAGACTTAACTTCCCTTTCCTGAATGCGCTAGTACTTCCAGCAGTCGAGCTGAACTCGCTTTTATTGTCTAGGTTGTGTCTATTTTGTTGTTGCACTGTATGTGCAACACTTGATGTATGTAACGTTTTGTTAATTAACAGGTATCATAATTATTTAAGACATTGTCTTAAGATGTATTGTCGAGGTACATCTTGCTGTGCAGAACCTTGCGCAAAATTTAACAGAAGGACCAGAGATGTAGGTTGCAAAGTAAGCAAAACGTATAGGCCTTTGCACCAATCAAAGACAAAAAAATAGATTTTAAATTAGTGCATTTTTCATTACTTTAATTTTTGTTTTATAATTATGTTCTGGGGATAGCAAATTGTAAAGAACACTACTTTGGATTTCTTGAGTCAAAAAGATTAATTAAACGACAGCTACAAATATTTTTTTACTTACAATAATTTAAAAAAAATAATAAATTTAGAAGATCTACCTTCAAATTTTTGATTCTAGGACAGTCTCCATAGCTTCTTTACAATCTGAGATCTTGACGCTCAATTTTATTTAAAATAGACTGACAATCGTATGCGGAAAATATATAAAAACAATAATGGAAATTTTGCACAATTTAATTACTACTTAAATAAATTTATTTGCTTAAATTACTGCAGAATATTTCAAAAACAATCCTTATAAACATAAAACTAAAAGCCGGTTATATTAATTTGTTGATTTTCATGTTAACTTATTTGATGAAAACTTAAATTGTAGAACCTTTCTTTTTAATTCACAAAGAAACTTAATCTGATAAGTAAAATAAATAAGCTGTTTTGTGGAAGAAGGCTTAAAAGCAATTACGAATGGAGGTTTCAGTTTCAGCATACTCCGGGCCTGAAAAAGAACGCGCTTGGAAGCTAGACACAGTAACGCTACACATTCAGAGATGGCGCATGTACCATTTCTTTTTTAAAAAATGTTTCAAAATGCAATTCTGCACCTCACAAGTAAAGAGTCTATTGTCATATTTTCAAAACCGTACATTATTTTGACAGCACACAATTTTGATATGGAATAATTTTGTTGTTTTCTGTACACATTCAATTTACATCAATTTTTTACTTTATCAATAAAAACCAAACTAAACTAAACAATGATATACAATAAAAATATAAAATTTATTTTTGTGAATATATAGATCCGACCTATAACCTTTGAAATATATTTTGATGCCTATACTCGATCAGTAATGGTAGGCAAAAAAGTTTTGAAGTGTTGTTAAGGCTCAATATTTTTAATACAAAATTAAAACAATAATTAGGGTTACATAGATTAAGCTGAACTAGGATAGTGTATAAAAATGTTAAAAAAAATTAGTCGCTATTGAATGTTATTTTTAAAACAAATTCGACAGAATATTTAGACACAATAATAGCAAATATTTTACTCCTCCATAATAACGCATTTATTAAACTTGTTAAACCATAGTTTGTATAGCTATAGAAACAATTTACTGTAAATTTAACTGCATATAGCATTTGGAGTTAATAGTATTTGTGATTATTCGTTCGTATTGTTGACATATTTATTTCGCTATCGTGGTTAAATTACAACCTCTACTTCGATAACAAAACACTGAACGCTATCGGGCCAACAGCATTGATGAAATGCAAAATAATCGCTTTAATTTAGCTCATGAAATAATGGCTTAAATTTAGTGGTGAAAATCTGTGAATCAACTAAAATATAACAAGCAAAATCAACTGCACTGCCAGTATCAGCGTAGGCTATGAATTTAAAATATGTTAATATTGTCGAGAAAACCTGATTTCTTGACTAATAAACCCTCAACAATTTTGACGATTTCGTGAAAACTTCAACCGTCGACTAGATAATTACAAAGTGCTTTTGGCAGTATTCTTCACCACAAAGACTTGTATAATATCGAAGTTTAAGCTATTCAAACTTACGTTGTTAACGTTAACGATTCGTTTGAGTTTGAAGTAGTAACGTAAAATATGTATTTTATGTATAAGGCCACGGCTCCACGTACGATATTTTAACGCATGTATCTGCGTTAAATTGACGGACTAAAAACGCATCGTGTACCCCGGCTCCACGTATCGTTTTCAAAACGTATACAAGTCGTACCTATATCGGAAGCAAAACGCAACAACCTGGCTCCACGTACGACATTCTACCGCTCGATAGTTCTGCATTTGCCCCAAGTAAAAATTAAAAGAGGCGTTTCCCAAACAGAAACCTTACGCATGAGAAGATCTTCAATTGCCATCTTTCAAAAGCACGACGGTATGTAGAGAGTGTACGTTTGGTATATTGGCCAATAAATGCCGAATTTTTCATCATCCGATTGATGTTAATCCTGACTTTGCTGACTGTATCATTAAAAAATGTTGTTCACTGCACAATTTTGTCAGAAAACGTGATGGCTATCAATTCGAAGACACATTAACGTGCTCTTTAGATAGTATTCATGCTTTGAGAACTAGGGGAAACCTTAATGGAATTCACATCAAAGATTTATTTACTTCATATTTTTGTTCCGACCAGGGATCAGTACCCTGGCAAGAGAAAAATGTAAACATCCATCCATGCTGCCATTTTGGCTGTTCTATTTTTATAGTTTTCGTTGCCTAAATCATACAGGCATGGATGCTTCTCTACTTCTAAAATTAAAATTTCGCCATCTATTTCCGACATTTCGCAGTGAAAAATAGCAAAAGCTGGCAAATCAAGAGAATTAAAATTCACAAGACAATGTCACCAATAGGAGTAGGCGGACGGACGCATGCACAACGCACGTGGAGCCGCGTGTCACGATACTGACTCGATTATTTATCGGATTGAAAATGGAACAAGCTGCGTCCAAGTGCGTTATGACTTTGAAGACGCAGAAGTAGTACGATCCGTTATCGGACGTGGAGCCACCTCTCATTTAAACTAATGTTACCTATTTTTGCCCGTCAATTTAACGCAGATACATGCGTTAAAATATCGTACGTGGAGCCGGGGCCTCACAGTGTCTCTTGCTTGACACGAAACATTCGATCGGATAAGTAAGATTTTATTATTTTGGCATATCGTTTTGGCAACATGTTCTTTAGCTGCTTCTCTAGTCCTTCACGCCAGACTTTGTCAAACGCCTGGGCTACGTCTAGGAATATGGCTGAGCATATTTTCTCATCTTCATACGCTTTTTCAACGATGTTCGTTATTGGATGAACCTGATCGATGGTCGAGTGCCTCTTCCTAAATCCAAACTTGTGATTAGAAATAAGATTCTTACTTTCAATAATTAGTTTTAATCGCTTCGGAAGCAGCTTTTCGAATAATTTTGACACTATTGGGAGCAGCGCGATAGGTCTGTATGGTGAGACATCGTTCGGGGGTTTACCAGCTTTGGCAATCATAATTATCTCAGACACTCTCCAGAGCCAGACGTCTGGCACAAGTTTCAGGCGGAATGCCGCGTTTATCGGGTAAGTAAGTTTTACTATTGCTTTCCTAGGTAGCTTCTTCTTAAGTATTTCTCAGGTCATGAAATCATATCCCGGAGCCCCTTTCGAGCTGATATTGGTTCTAATTTCTTCTGCAACTTCTTTTGGTGTTACCAGGTCAATGTTTATTTCTTCGCCTTCATATTGTGGCAGTTCTTTATATTTACTTCAAAAAATATATGAGGTCATGGATCTAACACAACCATTTTCGTGAAATTTACAGCACCGTATATTTATTATGTTGATATAAACTTTTGGTTTTAAACGAACAACAATTTTATTTGAATTAATATTTTACAGGTTCTTGACGGGTATAGAGCATTCCGACTCATCCTAAATACTTACTAAGCTTTAGACAGTTAACGTATTTTCTTTGATGCTCAAACCTTATCATTAACACAGAGTAAGTTTTGGTTGGTAAAAATATTGTTAAAGAAAGTTACATACTGACAAAACTTTTTAAAAATAAATTCCTTGGAAAGTTGTAATGAAAATAGCATTGTGCACTGTCTGTTTATTGTTTACAAGAAGAGTAATTTAAGCTTTTGATAAATATCTAGAGTTTAGATTTTGTTTGTTCTGCTATTCACAACACAAAAATATACACCAACATTCTAAAACTTATAACAAACAACAGAAATATAACATTACATTCGCGTATCCAATTTAGTACCACCCATAGAGTAAAGTATATTGTATAAAATTATTATTCTACTTTTAATAGAACCACAACAAAATCCATTAAATTGGCTCATACGGATCTTCAACGACAAGTATTATGCAGTTTAATTACATTTGCATAACCTATTTTCCGAAAATCAATTTTAAGCTAGCGATTTGCTATCCTTTAACTAATTTGTAGGCAACTTAAAAGTGCTTTAGCATCCAGATTACTTTTTTAATATTACGTTTAAAACAATATTTAATTGCACACGAATTCCATAATGTCATTTTAAAATGTATGGGTACTTTTTGCTTTACAGAGCAGAACAATTGGATTATGAAATTTGTCCGCTTTTATTTCCAACACAAAGCATTTTGAAAATGTAGTGTACAATATGGATAAAGGACATTTTTTCCTTCCTGATGAACATAATTCAAAAGCTTTTTTTTTGTTTTAAGTTATTAACGAAGTATTCCAAATATTATGTGCTTCATATTTACATTGCTTTAAACTTTAAAGCACGTATTTGATTTCCTGCTAAAAAGGTTTTAGTTTTCTTGGGTTGAAATTGTTGGTGCTTAAACTGATTTAAATCCAAAAGTTACCGTTGGACACAGATAATACGTTTTTAATTGGCAAAGTTGCTAAAAATAAATGGACGATTAACAAAAGAAGACGTTTCTACCTGTATCGGTAGAGAAGATGTTGTCCACTCTCAATCGTGAAACGGTTTTTTTTACATTCCCGCCTAAAAACTTTTGTCGTACTTTTAGATAATTGAAGTTTAAATTTTTTTACAGTTACGAAAATTTGTGATACCATACACGAATGGACCAATTAGTGGAAAATTAAACTAAATGAAACGAAATCAGTCCTATCAACTTGACAAATAAAAGATTGAGAAACTCTCCAGCAATAACAATCAATAAAACCATTGTCCCACACTCAAATACTGCAAAGTATCTAGGTATGACTCTGGATGCTAAATTAAGGTGGAAAGAACATATTAAGAAATAAGAAAATGAGTTTAAAATTAAAATCGCACAATACAGATGGCTTATTGGTAAATATTCCAAACTGTCATTAAACAACAAAATTTTGATTTACAAACAAATTATTGAACCTACATGTTTGTATGGAATACAACTATGGGGGTGTACAAAAATTACAAATATACGTAAGATACTGTCCAAAATAAAGTGTTACATAACGCTCCCTGGTTTGTCAGAAACGCCGACCTTCATCGAGACTTGGGCATCTTAACCGTTGAAGAAGAAATCGAGAGATTTGCAAAGAAGCATGAAGTCAGGCTTCAATTACACGAAAATGCAGAGGTTCTCTAGCTGCTAGACAACCAGAACCTATGTCGAAGACTAAAGAGAACCAAACCTTTCGAACTTTCCTAATGATTTGTGTAAAAGCAGAGCATTGTGCAGGTGTTAGTGTAAATATTTCCCTAAGGATAACAAAGACAACTAAAATACGAATGATTTTAGCTAAGTAACTTAGATTTAAGATTTAACAGATACAAACGAATGGTTGGTCTTACTTCTAGACCAGTTTTAGTATTCAAACACATAGTTTTTTAATTAAATCATTGAAAAAAAAAGTATCAAACCAAATTAAAGGATTGCTTGGTTTTCATCAAAGCTGTCCTTTTATTCGAACATCTTCCAGACTTTTTTCTACCGTTTTATGCAGGTACTGGCGCAAAAAAGTAATGAAGAGATAACAACAACTGTTACAGTTATTTGTTATAAAGTTTGTGCAGTGTTGTGATCCTCAGGCGGGGGTGTACAGCGCGGCACAATGCGCCGTGGCAGAACTGTGACGCCAAGTGGTCGGCAGGTCGGCAGTGATATCGCGACGCCGCATCTGACGAAACGCGACGCTTGTGATAAGGCGCCGGGACGCGCGTGTTTGTATTCGAATCTGGCGCGTGAGATTTTAAGTGTAGTGTAGTTGAGAATTAATTTTCGCCGTCATTAAAACTGTCCCAAGTGTTCGTTTTATTGTAACATCGTTTTATAAACTTGACTGCTTATACAAATAGGTAATTAATTGTTGCAAACACTTGTTACACTTTGCATAAAATTTTGTTAACTTTAGGGGAGTAATCATAATTTAAGTGCACACTTTTAAATAATTTATTTTGTTGAAAAACACTTAAGTTTTGATAAATTGTTTTGCCTTTCTACACAGACATTTACTTCTTACTGTTCTGATTAAACGAAAAAGTCAAAGCCCAATTGATTTGTCTCTTGAAATAACTTGTGAAGAAACTTTTTTCAAAATATCTTAGACTTTGCATCAACAAGGGTCCTATTTTGCTCCTTGCTTATTTAACGTATTCAGCTTCTCGAAGATATCTGTCAAACAACTCAACTCACAAATGTTCGACCATCGACTGATTGTAGGTATTTTATTTCAGGTTTGTCATTTCAAAACTAAGAATATTAAATAGTTCCATGAATCTTCTTAAGCAATTATCCTGTGACAGTAATCTTACCTCAGTGTGAAGCAATAGTCTAATATGGTCAGCATTTTTATTGTCACAAAATTCTTTGAAGAGACGCCAACATTTGGCATTAGCTTTGATACATTTTATAACTGAATTTAATATCTCATTTAGAACAGGTGAAGTTCTTTTTTGGAAACTAAATTTTGTCTGTGAATAACACAATGCACAAGCAACATTTCAGGATTGTCATCCTTCATTAATTTTAAGCAGCCACGTTCCTTGCCCATCTAGCAGGAGCACCATCTGCAGCACAAGATATGTAACATTTTTCATCGAAATTTGAGTTTCATCTAAATAATTTTTAAGTTTATTGTATATATCAATATCTTTTATTTATTGCCCATCAGTATATTCATATTGCCCCCAAAATATTTATCATGCCCCCTTGTGGGGACCCCATTGAAAAACACTGCTGTAGACTTTAAATTGCCAATCAGGACGCGAAAGTACACTCAAAATTCTCTATTTTATAAAGGATTGAAATTTTATAACAATCTAACAAGCGAACTTAAAAATGAAACTAATATTGTAAGATTATTTAATATAGGAGATAAGACAGAAATTCTGTAATGTTGAACAAAACTGACAGGAAGTTCTGAACTTATTTAAGCTTTTAAGTGTTCAGTTTTAACGAATTAAAAAATATTTTTTAAAGTTATTTTGTAGAGTAGAGTTAATTTGCATTTCAATTCCCAAGAAATCGTAATTTTTATTGTGAGTTGATGTTTGTGTTCAGATTACTATAAAATACAATGCTAAACAGCTTGATAAATCAAACAATTATACGCTTTTGCTGAGTTTAAAATATTTTCTGTTAAAAAAAACAACAAAAGCGTAGCTTTTATTATTAATAAAAATTTAAATAATTATGCAATTTTTTTTGTGATTTTAAGATTTTATCCTTATTTGTATGAAAACGTCGGAAAGTAATCAACACAGCACAGGCGTTTTAAAACTATCATGTTAAATACTTATTATATTCCATAAAATACTTCATTTTAATAAATTCTGAATATTACCTACGTTACATTTTTGATTCACAATTTTTTTTTATTCCAACGATAAACATTAAAATAAAAAAGTTTTTTCATTTTCGTCACGTCTTCGGTAAATTATGTAAGTTGCTTTTATCACGGGTGGATTAGCCAGCGAAATGTTAAAAACGTAAAACACTTTCTTTAAGGATTATACTTTAATCCCTTATAAATAACTTAATTTCTCTGTTTCCTTGTACTAATTATCACTCCGTTCATTAACAAATCTTCTACTACATTTTAAATTACTCTTCTGTCGTCACTAATCCGAAAAATTCGATCAACCCAGTCTTGAGCCTTCCCTAAAAGATTAATCCGCTTTTTTAAGCCAAAAACCGATTCCAACGGTTGCATTTGTCAATAGGCGAAACAATTATTTGTTATTCTGTCCATGCAATTATGTTTCGTTTCGCTAATGCTTGTGTTAACTGATGAATTCTGTTTTTTGTGAGGGAAAGTTTTTTGTTACGCTTGTTTTCGACTACTTCCGGATGTTTTTGCTGCAAAAAGTTGGCGGTTGCATTTATCTTGTTTATTTCCAGTTGGCCATTAGAAATTTCCGCAAATTTGATGGAAAACTTCAATACAGTTTTCGTTGAGGGACAACAGTAATTTTGTAAATTAATTATCATTTACACACAAAAGTTTTAAGTGCGGAGGTAATTGCAACAAATACTCTTAACAGCTATTGATTAAAACAGTTAATTAACCGGAAATTACATACATAATCCTAAAGCCTTTTTTACCCTTTCGAGTGTAGGGGCGTCAATTAATCTTATAAATAAAATAAAACATAATATTTCCATCTTTTTCAACTCCACTCTATGGCCCTCTTAGTGCCTTTCTAGTACCATTCCCTTTCTTTTTCGTTTCTGTTACACCTAGATAATCTATGTTTATCTTGTCTATTTCGGTAATTAATTCCTCTTCCTTTCCAGTAATACTTTTTACGTTCCATGTTCCTATTTTACTATATTTATTTCTTTTACTATATTTATTCCTTTCCTTCTCCTTTCCTTCTCCTTTCCTTCTCCTTTCCTTCTCCTTTCCTTCTCCTTTCCTTCTCCTTTCCTTCTCCTTTCCTTCTCCTTCTTCTTTCCTTTTCCTTCTCCTTTCCTTCTCCGTTTCTTCTTCTTTCCTCCTCCTTGTCTTCTTCGTTTCTTCTCCTTGCCTTTTCCTTTCCTTCTCCTTTCCTTCTCCTTTCCTTCTCCTTTCCTTCTCCTTTCCTTCTCCTTTCCTTCTCCTTTCCTTCTCCTTTCCTTCTCCTTTCCTTCTCCTTTCCTTCTCCTTTCCTTCTCCTTTCCTTCTCCTTTCCTTCTCCTTTCCTTCTCCTTTCCTTCTCCTTTCCTTCTCCTTTCCTTCTCCTTTCCTTCTCCTTTCCTTCTCCTTTCCTTCTCCTTTCGTTCTCCCTTCGTTCTCATTTCTTTATCTTTTCTCCTTTTCTTCTCTTTTCCTTCTTCTTTCCTTCTCCTTTCCTTCTCCTTTCCTCCTCCTGTCCTTATCCTTTCCTTCTCCTTCCCTCCTTTTCTTCTCTTTTCCTTCTCCCTTACTTCTCCTTTTGTTTGCTTCTTTTAGCATTATTTTTGTTATTCTTTTCCAATGCCCTTTCCTCTTCATTGCCAATATTTTTCCTATGTTTTCGTCCTGTTTATGTTTTGTTAGTTTTTTGGTTTTTGCTTTTCAATTCTCCAAGTTCTGTTATTCCATCGCAATTCTTCTCCATTTACAATTACTTTAGCATACCCACTTTTTAACTACCTTTCCTTTTTCTCTTTCCGTTTTAGCAAATTTTCTCAGTTGTTTTTGTTTCTCCCCTCCCTTTGGTGTCATATCATCATTTTCAAATAAACTATACCCTTTCCTATTTTTCAGGTTAAGTTTGGTTATCATGATTGTGCTTCTTTTTTTCTCGTTATTCAATTCTATGACACGTGTTCTTTCTCCTGTTTTGGTTACTGATCTTGGGATGATGTCTAATCTCAGTTGGCCACTTAGAAAATCTTTAACTCCTTCTTTTAGCATCGATGGGTCGTTTGCGTCCATCTTTAGGCCATACATTATGACATTATTTTTCCTTCGTTCTTTTTCTATCACCTCCGATGTTTTGTTTTTTACTTTTTGTAGTTCTTCTCGTATTTTCTCATTTTATTTTCTTATTTCTTGTTTTTTTCTTCAAGAAATCATCTTCTATTCTTAGTTTTAGAAGTTCATCATTAAATTCTTTTTGTTGCATTTTACTTTCTTGAATTTCCTTCTTGATCTGTTTCTGTTCTAGCTTAATTTTTTTTGGCCTTTGCTTTTTCTGTGATCAGCCCTAATATTTGGTCTGATTTTCCCCCTGTTTCTTCTTTTGACCCGGAATTTAACTAACAACAAATTTAATGGATGTACTATACTACAGAATTATTTTAATGCTAAAATTTACTCTTAAGCAACAAATAAAAATAATTATTTGATTTTAAAGTGTAATAAATAATAACAGTTTAAATTCTTAACAGCTTAAAATAATAAATTCGAGTTTTCTTGGACTTATTTAATTTTATATGCTGGAGTAAATTTGTTTAATATTGAAATTGTATCTGCAATCAAATTATTGATACGCAGTCGTAACTATTATTTTCAGAGCATATTTTTCTTGCTACAATTGTGTATTTATTTGCTTTGCTACTGGCTTTTAGATTAATAAAATTTTAAAAAATACATCTGCTACATCCTACAAAGGTATCTTTATTTAATATTGTAGCAAGCACGCCATGTATGTATGCCTTTATATCATGATTTTAATATCTTTCGTTACATTTTACTTCCTCCAGTGGCAATATAAGGGTTTTACTACGTTTTAATATTATGTTTTGGAATATTTGAAATAATTCCCCGTTGTATTCACGTTGCAAGGCAATTTTTTCATTTTTAATTGTGTACTTCTGATAATTGTAACACAATATGATTTTGTATTTAACTGGGATGGGTTATTCGGCTTTAAAATAATAGAAATGTAGTAAGCCATTGCGCTTCATGCGTTCTGTATTGTCGTCTCAAAATTTGTATCGTGTATTGTTCGTATTTTGCATTATACTTTTAGTTATTCGTGCAACAGTACCTTAGACTTTTGTTTTACGTTACCATGACAACCCCTTTATTATTTAAAATTAAAAAGTTTGATAGCTTTTTAATGAAAATGTGAAAAATAGGTGTATGTAACAAAAACCGTTGCAAAATTCCTTCTGTTAGGTGTAGGACTGTTGAGTTGTGTTGTGCTCACTTTTTTTTATGTTGTTCTGTCTTGTGTTAGCTTTTTTATGTCTTTCCAATTGATGTTTCTATCCATTGCTGCTTTTTTAACTTCGTCTTGCCAGGTTTTTCTCGGTCTACCTCTTTTGTTTTATCCCTGTGATCTTGCATTATGGGCTTTTCTGGTTAAACTCTCTTCTTTCATCCTATAAATGTGGCCCAACCATTCGAGCAGTCTTTCTTGTATTTTTGTTTCAGCTGATTTTATCGTTAATTGTTCCCTATACAGTGTGGCTGGTTTTTCATTGTCCAGCTTATATCTGCTGAAATATTTATGTTACCAAAAAAGGTTAAATGAGAAACTTATTAAACAAAAGCTGATCTACAAAATGGTGCTAAAAATGTTGTTCCATAGCCTACCAGTTTTTCGGAAAAATATCCAACTTTTGTTTTTTAAATAGAACACCCTGTATATTTTTACAGAATCACATTCTAAATCAATTTCTCTTCACAATGATATTATCATAAGTACCATTTTGCTTTTAAATTATGCTCAATATTTCATAAAAAGAGAATTATTATAGTCGGCTGTGGAAACAGCACAGCATATCAACTTTTTCATTATTTGTATAGTACATTTTTCTTAATTATAATTACACTTATTTCTGTCTGATTTGACAAGTGTTTGCTAATGTAAGCAAATTTGACAGGTATTTGCAATAAACAAAACAATATCACAGCCGACTTTAATAATTCCTTTTTTGAAATATTGTGCATAATTTAAAAGCAAAATGGTACTTATGATATATCATTGTAAAGAGAAATTGATTTAGAATGTGATTCTGTAAAAATATACAGGGTGTTCTATTTAAAAAACAAAAGTTGGATATTTTTCCGAAAAACTGGTAGGCTATGGAATAAAATTTTTAGCACAATTTTGTAGACCAGCTTTTGTTTAATAAGTTTCTCATTTAACTTTTTTTGGTAACATTAATATTTCAGTAGATATAAGCTGGACAATGAAAAATCAACCACACTGTATATTTAATTTCTGATTCTATCTTCTTTGATTTTTTCTTGTTTTTTTCCCTTAGAAATTTCATTTCAGTCGCATTCACTGAGCTACTATTTTTATTTCTGTGTCCACGTTTCACTTTCGTATAAAAGTGCCGGAGTTACCACCTTTTTGGCCACTTCCACTTTTGTTCGTTTTGGGACTTCTCTATTTCCAAAAAATTCTGTTCCTAAACTGTTAAAGTTTTTCAAAATTTTAACTCGGTGAAAATTGTTTTTGGTCCTTTTTAAACAAAATAGGGGTAAAAATGCATTGTTTGTGAAACCCGTAACCTTTTCAGAATATGTAAAGGCCATAGCAAATTTTTACAAAAAAAAATGTAGGGTATTAGTCTGGGAACCTTTTCCAAATTTTTAAGAGCTGTAAAGTATGTTTTAGTTCTTTTGTAAACTAACAAAGGGTAAAATTGAATTGTATTTTTAACATTTACAAAAAAACATGAAGACCCTTGCAAAAATTTTGAGCTTTTGCCAAGCAAAATGCACTTTTTTTTAAAATTTTGACGAACTGTTAAAAGATGTTTTTTTGTCGTTTTTAAACAAACGACAGGTGGATATGTATCGCTTAGGGCAGTGGTTTCCAACCTGTGGGGCGCGCCCCCCTATGGGGGCGCGAGACTGTTGCAAGGAGGGCGCACAGCTGTTACCATAATATCATTTTTGAATATAAACAAACAAAAAGAACTTTATACACAGAATATGGTATATTTGTTTTGTAGCCCATTAAATAATTATTATATCTGGACAGTGTTTATGAAATAAGATTGTTACGAGAAATGAGGGGGGCGCAAATTTTTTTTCATGAAATAGGGGGGCGGAGGTACAAAAAGGTTGGAAACCACTGGCTTAGGGTGTCTTTAACATTTTAAGAAAATAATTAATTCAACGTAAAATTTTCTAATATTTAATTAACTTCAAAACAAACCCTGCAGATCGTTAAGCACATTTATGATGCATGCTTTTCTAGATAAAATTCGTACCATTGGCTTCATTAACACTCATCACCTTTTAACTTATTTAGCTACTACCTTTTTGCTTCTATGTTCTTTAAAAAGCACAGTAACAATAGTTTCGACGTTAATCCTTTCATTAAAAGCGCCAACTAGATTACCATGAACGCATTCACGTCAACACGTGTAAAGGGGCGGATGGGATGCAATATAATACAATTGTTAGCAGAAATAAAGCAGCAAAGCAAATAATAGCTGTAAGCATTTAGGGACATAAATAAATAAAGCGGTTTATGAGTGAGAAAGATAATGCAAACATAGTGACCAATAGGCGATGTATTCTTGTACGTGGATTTGTGAATGTTTTAGGCAACTATCTGCATAATGCATTGTGCACTTTGCTCAGATTATGCAATGAATTATTCATTATCGGCCAGGATTACGGAGATATTTGGCCACAAACATTTCGCCATCTAAGTTAGTAGACACAGAAGTGCGTTGGTTGAGTATTTACAATAATAAAATTGAGATAGAAAAGTATTTGAGGGTTTGCGAAAGTTTTGTCAGTTTACTAAAATCTTATAAATCTTTTCAATTTACCTTCTTAAATGAGGGAGTGTTGATAAGTTTCTGATCTAGCTTAGAAGGAAACTACGTATCTGCAAAGTAATATTATTTTATTCAGCATAATTATCCTTTAAGGACGTTCTTAAAGTTAACTCAAACTCTTTGGGAAAAACATTCTTGGGCTAAGAACTGGGTCTGTACAGCATTATGGCCATATCGCTTAACGTAAATCTTTTTAGAATGCTCTCTTAAGCTGTGAAAATAGATCAAGGGCCAAACCCGGAGAATATACTAGGTGGTTGACGGTGAAAATTAATTTAGTAACCATTTTTGACTTTAAGAAAGCGTTATATGAATAATTTTGTAGGTCTGTGTTACTTAATACTACGATTTGTTATCTAAAACTATTAACCTGCAGAATAATTTGGTTTACCGCTATTTATATTTTTGCTTGTAACAATATTTGTTTAGCTATTGCGCATAGAAACTTTTCGACCAGGCTAAATTCGGTTTAAATAACAAAATAGCACTCATGTTTAAGTTATGTTTCTTCTTAGTAATAACTCAATGATTATGGAGGTACAACATGATTAAGAGACCTCTTGTTTCATAAAGTTGAATTATTATTTAAGCTTTTATTAGTTTTGTTCTCTTGCCCTCTATATCCTTGTTGTAACTTCGAGTAATTTATTGTCAAGCAGTCTGCGAATTATTATTGAACCACTTTGAGTCAGAGCACGAACGAAAATTGATAAAATAAAATTTAGAAAAACTTCACAGACAATGAGTATATACATTTGGGGGAGTGTCTATTAGAAAACTTACATCAATATTTTATCTGTTTGTTTCATTAATTAAGAACTGGTTTTATTGCTTTTATCTTAACTAAATGTTATTGAAAAGTATATGCAATACAATATAAAATGTTTGAAACAATGGTTAGTAATTTATCCGGGGTTCCCTTTACGCTAAATCCGCAATGGAAGAACAAAACTTTTCTAAATAAAAGGTTTTTGTTTTCGACAGAAACATTTGTTTTTATACTGAATGGTTTAAGGTAGATTTTTGTGTTTTTTGTCTGGCATCCACCAATTGTACTTTAAAAATTGCATGCGACGAGGATGCTAAAAACCAGTGTTGCAGAATTTTTAATCAATTCGCGTTGTATCTCATTAACAGAAAAATATGATGCCTTAGAACTGTGTTTCCCAAAGTGTGGTACGCGTACCACTGGGGGTTATAAAATTGCTTTTCGGCGTTTATAAGAAATGCACTGGTCCAATGATTAACCTCGCAATTAAAGAAGAAAGGTCTTTCAAACAATTAGAGCTTTTCTGCAATTAGCCATGTCAAAGCTTGAGCACAAAAACGTCCTAATAGTGTAAGATGACGTTTTTACATCGCATGTTTTTCCGCCATCCCGCCACACACATCTCTCCTCGTTGTTGGTCTGTGACAGTTCAGTACTCTTTCAAAACGGACGATGATAAACGACACGTGACCAATTCATTTCGAAAAAAGACCACGTCTGCTATATTAAATTTCGAAATGATCGCTTAATTCGCGCGGCGTATTCCCTAAGACAACGCCGGCGCCGTTCCAAATTTTTGTAACATATTCTTAATATAACTTTCTCTCGGCGTTTTTTTCCACGATTCATATTCAGCTCGTGTATTTTAGCTTACATAAAGTATTATCATATTGATCGAATAAAAATTTACATGCTGTAAGAGCTTCTTAAGAAAATGCGCTCTGAAGGGAAACCTTCTAATGTTTTTATATGTTTTGAGTGCGTGAAAATTGTTGATGTATGCTAATGTGATTTGAATTTATAATTTACGAAAGCTTGAAGAAAAAGCTTACTGCTCAACAAAAATATGAATATCTTAGTGCAGTTTTAAGGAGTTCGTTGTTAACTTTCTCTTAATTTCAAAACAGGCAATTTGCAGAAGAATTGTTTACCACAGACTTTTTAGCACGTGCACTGATTTTTTAGTTCAATTTAGCCATCAACAGCTATCTTTAGTTCATTTTTGGCGGTACATTTTTTGTCCCTAATTATTTTTTTAAACTTTAAACAAAAAGGAGGCTATGGGTGTTGTCAGAGCTGTAAGGTGGATGGCAGCTCACCAGGGAACTTTACGATATGTTGTCGCTAGAATTTGATAAAGGTAGTGTTTATTGCTTCAAGAACATAAAAACTAAATGTTTTGCAGAGTTATACGTGCCACTGGCTATTTCCTTCGGAAAAATAGGGGAAAAACTGAAAAAATGAATATTAAAAGTAATTTTTGCGATCGCATTGACCATGAAACCGTCAGAGATAAAATCGAAATTCTTCTATTTACCACTTCGAGCATCATTCATCATTCGCAAGTAAAATGGGGCAAAGTTTTTGAAAAAGTCTTGAACGGTTTCGGAGAAAAACGTCAAAAACGAAACCCCTGCAATAATGTGCTGTGATTTGAGAAGATGTATAACTAAATCTATGCGACTTGCATGGGTGTTTAACATAGACAACCGTTTTTACAAAGGCCTCGTTTTTCGCGTTTTTCTCCGGAACCTGTAAAGATTTTTTCAAAAAATTTGCACTATTTACTTGCAAAGGATGTGGGCATTGGTAAATAGAAGAATTTTGATTTTATCTGTAACGGTTTCATAGCTAATGCCATCGCAAAAATTAATTTTATTATTCAACTTTTTTAAGTTTTCCCCCTATTTTGCTGAAGAAAATGGTCAGTGGCACGTATTATCTAGTCTGCATAACATTTATTTTTGATTTTTTTGATGCAATAAACACAATCTTGATCAGATTCTAGCGACAACATATTGTGACCCTCCCTTGTCAGTAAATCCAAGTTCTTAAATAAATTACAGTCTGAACTTTGCGTGCTTTATGGACCCTACAATTTTCTTGAAGTAGATTTTTTGCCGCCAGAATGAAGGCCGTTACAATTTCAAGGGTTCTTTTAAACTGTGAATCGTCTTTAAGGCCTACTCCATTGATTGTAAAGCATTTTTCTATAACATCAATAAGCAAAAGTCGTTCCTCGTCCCAAAACAACAGCTCCTTCTAGTTTTCCGGCTGAAGACTGTGTTTTGGCTTTTTTTTGCGATTCGAACCTTTGTGAATCCACTGCATAGATTTTTGTTTGGTGGGAGAATCCCAATGATACATACAAGTCTCATCTCTAGCACCAGTTCTTACGCTGGCGTAAGGAGCCTTGGAATATTCATACACAAATCGTCTTACAAAACTTACGGTTACCCCAACTTTCCAGACTTTGAAAGACAACTTCATCCGCCAATCTGGCAGCACCAAATCTTCAATTTTTACAACCATGGCAACAGTTCTTGCCTTAACTGGTCGACCTGATTTTGGATCATCCTGTATAGACCCCAGCGAAACTGCTCAGAACAAAATTTTACTTGGACCACAGATGGAGCTTCTTTTCCATACACATCGGTTATTCTTTGATTAATAACTTTTGGCCCATCACCCTTTTTTGTGAGAAATGTTATTACACTTCGATGTTCGAATTGAATTGCACTAATTTTTTGATTAAAAAAAGTATGTAGAGAACTGTTTTGACTCAACATATTTTGATGTAACTCTTCTCTTCAGGTTTAAAATGACACATAATGTAACAAAATGACAATTTTCATTTCAAAACTCAATTTTCATGGCTAGGAAAGTTACGTAAAAATACGCATTCATATATCTAACAGCAAAGACTATTTTATATGTTTATTTACAATTAGTACAATAGTCATAACAAAATGTAGCAAGCATCGAAAACAGAACCGATGTTATTTATTACATTCATAATGACGTAGCAACATAAACAAATAAACAGCAACAATCAAATTCGATAACACAACACTATTTATTTCAATTTATGCCGGCTTTCATGCTGTGGTCTATTTGCAGCAATCATTAATTATTAATGGATGTTTGCATATTTCAAACGGAGTTGTTATGACGAGCAATGGTCATTACAATTACATTTGGTGCTGTCAAAATATTTGAAATTCATAAATCTCATTCAAAAATACTCTATTTAATATAGCTGTCTTGGTTTGTTTGAAATATAATAACCTATATAAAAAAATATTAATGTAATATGAATACAAAAATACGTACTTTTGCATCCTAAATAATTAATTGCTTTTTAAATGGACATGTGAAATGATAAAGCAAATCATTCATTGTGAATATGTACTCTATTGCTCACCTTTCTGTTCAAAAACCAGCTGATATTATCGTATAGACTTATTAGTTTGCTTCCAATTCTCTCTAAACTATTTGAGAAACTATTCTTGGGGATAATTAAACTTATCTTGGAAGTAAAACAAAGTATACCAGACCACCAATTCGGGTTTAGATGTGAGCACGGTACAATCCTACAAGTACATCGAATAAAAACACGATAACTCAAGCATTCGTAGACAAGGATTTTTGTACAGCAGCATTTTTAGATAACAGTCAAGCATTTGATAAAGTCTGGCATGTAGGACTGCTGTACAAAATTAGAAAAATACTCCCAGACAACATACATTATTCTGAAATCGTACCTGGAAAATAGATAGTTTAAGGTAAAACACAAGGAGGAATACCCATCGTTGTGCCCAGTAAAATCAGATGTACCACAGGGCAACATATTAGGGCCAGTGTTGTATTTACTATATACAGCTATTTCGCTACCAACATAGTTAGTTTTACTCAATGACAAAATATGTATTACTCTTAATTATCCTATTAATTAAAACAAATAAATTGGCTTAACAAATTTATTTAGTGTTTTGGTCACCCTGGACAATTTATAGACTTTTTCACCCTGCAAAACACAATAATTGACGCAGCGATAAAACATTTAATAAACCCATAACAATAACTTTTGGCCGTATTATACCGCACAGCGCACTTTTAATATACACCCACACAATTCTAAACGTTTTGCAATTAAAATGACGCTAATGGTGTACTATATTAAACCGACTACGATGTGGCAGTGTATCACACGAACCGACTTTGTGTGTGAAGTCAAAAGTTGGGTAATAAATGCGAGCTACTGCTGTGAGTAGCGTGCAGCGACACCTCCGAATGGAGTTGTTTAGAGTCGAGTAGAACACGAGATGAAAACATTCGTTTGAAGTTTTGATAACTCCACTAACCGCAACTATTGTATAAATTGCTGTGGGATGCTTTTGATCCTGTATATTCTAGGGTTCTTAACTTTTAACCACGTGTATATGTCGACACAAGTAGGAGTAAGTGCATTATTAGTGCCTTTAAGTAACAAGGGAGCTTAAAGTAGCTGCTAACAAGACTTCGACATAGTTAAACCTGTGAAAAACTGTAAATAAAGGAGTAACTACAGAATAGCTCTCTTAAATTTGCATTAATAATTATTTCTTTATGATGCTTGGAGATTTTTCTTTCAATGAAAATAGTTTTGACCAACCGCAATCTTGCATTGCGAAATCGTCCTTCCTGCTGTTATATTTTTCTTGTCTTCTTGTATGAAATAGAAGCTTGGATGCTTAGGAAAACCATGTGCAAGAAAATAGGAGCGTTCGAAATAGGGGTCTGTTGTAGAATTTGAAAAAATTGTCTTGGAAGGAATGAGTGACAGATGTGGAAATTTTGAGGAGCTTGAACAAGCTGAGATAAATACTTAACAGCGTAAATAAGAGATAGCTTGAGTATTTGGGCACGTCGTCAGAAAAGACAAGAACCAATTATGCATATAGTTATTGGGGGAAAAATAACAGACGAAAATGAGGACCAGGATGTAGAAATACCTCATGGCTAAAAAATTAGGTAATGGTTGAAAAAGAATACAAGTTCACTCCTTCGAAGAGCAGTTGACAAAGTGGAACTCACACTAGTGGTCGTTCATTTTTTAGAAAGCTTAAGGATTTGTTTGTACAGTAGTAATTTATTATGCACAGACAATTGTGATTTTCTTCCAATCAGAAAGTACTTTTTTTTTTAAATTTAAGGTCAAGTTTTTTTTTTTTTTTGTGTGTTCTCCAGATTCTTTCCCAAGTATTTTGCTGTATCGCAATGTGGGATTTTGGCATTGTTTATTGATATCAGGATATCGGAGTATAGTTTTTTATTATGAATTTCTTTGCTCTGTATACTTCAGTTGCGTTTGATTGTACTTTAAGTACCAGAGTCATCAAGATGATTTTGAACTAGTTCAGACTAACATAAAAATTGTTAAATAACCAATGATTCATTTGAGTTACGTAACTCAATTTGTTCTTTGTTTCCTGTTATCTGGTTTTAGTTTCCTGCTAAATCAAACCATCAATTTAAATTTTTCAAAGACTTTATTTTATCGTCAATAGGCGTTTTAGAAAAGTTAAATCTGATTTTACGATTCCAAACAACTTTAAATACTTTTATGCCATATTTTAAGCAATGTGTTCTTTCAAACCGCCAATCATTTATTTATCTCGAGTGAAAATTATTTAACCGAAGTGATTTTCAATGTGGCTGCAGTCCTTACAAATAATTTTGTTTAGTCTCTTATTAATTAAAACTTCGAGCTTTACTTTCAAATAATTAGCATCATCAATACCTGAGCGCACTTTTTAAAAATCTATTACCACGAGAAACACATTGTATTGTCCGTTAGAGATACGAAATCGTTATTTAATGATGCAATTAATTTTACGAGTGTTCGTTCGCTAACGCGCAATTCAAAGGTCATTAGCGAATAAATCTCGCTTTTTCGATAGATGTACAAATTATGTTCGAAGTAACATTTGCCAGTGAAGTGTAAAATTAGTCGACATATTAATAAAGTCTCGTTAAGTGGAAGTTTCCATTTCAAGAGTTTCTTTTTGCAGTACGTCTCGAAATTCTAACAACTTTCAATTTGGTTAATTAAGAGAGTATGTTGTTTTCAATGGTTTTTTAGGTATTTTAATTGAGCCAAATACTTCAGTTGCAGGAATTCCGAGTGGTTAAAAGTTTTTTCAAGATATTCTAAGTTTGCAATCAGTTTACTTTAAACCTCACACTCCAGATCGATTTTGTTACAATGTTTAGCTTGAATTTCTTCTTCTTCTTGATCGATTCCTCTTGTACCTTTCGGTGTCTAGGTATGCTTTTCTATTTCTGTATTAAGTAACTCCACTCCTGCCTATCGTTAGCTAATTGTGGCACCTCTCCAGCTGGTCCCTTTTTCTTCTTGTCTCTGCCTCACTTTTTTTTCCATTTTATTATTGGTCTTCCTCTATTTCTTTTTCCCTCCATCTTCATTTTCCATCCAGTTTTCGCGTACCTACTTTTTGGCATGCGTAGTAGATGCCCCAGCCATCTTAATTGATTTCTCTCCATCTTTTTCTCAATATCTGTTACTGCTCTGATTTCTACTCTGCTCATCCTAAGCATTTCTTCTGTCTTCTCTTTGAAGAACATTGGCAGGGTTGCCTTAGAATGGGCTTGTCCTGCAACTTTTTTCCAATGAGCATTATTATCCTGTATTAATATGTCATTAAGACAGCGCTTGGCTGTACCACCTACGGGTTCTGGTCCGAAGAAAGGTGTTTTTTGCCAGTGTAAGAAAATTGTGTATCATTTTTAAATGTGTATTCTTAAGTAACCTTTCCTTAAAGTTCTGCATAGTTACATGTTTTTACTTGAATAGTATATCATATTTCGCGTGTACCTATTTCTTGGCCATTTTATGTCGCTTTCAACTGTTGATGTAATTTTAATAAATCTAAAAATTGTATGTTACGCGCTGGTAGTTGGCAGGCGCTTTCAGCTTAAGCAAATTTGCATCACAAACGTCAAATATTGCTGTGTAACTGTTGAATTCCTTAGAGCATGTATTATCCTTGCGGAATCCAATATAACTTGCTCGATACCAATCAGATATTCAAAGAGACTATTTTTGTTTTGAATAGGTAATCATTCGGCTCTATCATACCTTGAATTTTGTTAGGCGGTTAATGTCAGCGGAAGTTTGTTGCTGATTTTCATTTAGTTGGATATTTGAAATATAAAATTTGATGTATATATTGTAGTTTGCAGAATATTTATATGTATTTTTATGTATTAAACTGGTTCCTTTTAATACGTACATAAAAAATTGCCATCCATATCTAATCACAATTAAACCTGTGTACCTAAGACTATTTGTATATTGTTATCAAAATATTAAAGATATATGGATAAATTGCCAGTTTTTCTTTTAAATTTATAGTTTTTCTCCTTTTGGTTTAAATTAGTTTGGTAGTTCTCCAATAAGTAGGATATACCAGTCGACTGTTTTATGACAAATTGTGTATGGCAGGTATGGGACGGAAAAATAATATACTCAATTTTTGAAATTACCGCCAATGTCCTATGTTGAACATTTTCAATTGAATTTTGCAATTAATAAACGATTGTACAACTTTATTTGACATAAAGTGATCTATTTTATCCTTAATGTTGTTTTTCAGGCTTTAATTTAACGTTTTTATAATTATATAAGATCGGCTGTTGTAATTGAGTTAATGCAAATATGCTTTACTTAAGCATATTAAATGTACGCTACATTGTTAATGAGTTAAAATGAGATGGATGTATTATTAGACGTCTACGACGTCTGCTAACACAGCGTCGGTTTGACGTTTAATTTGTGTATGGTCATTTATTGGCAAACCTAAATTGATTTATCTTTGTTCAACACATTACAATGTAGCAGTCGCAACCGTCATGCATATGGGCATGCGAATTCTTAAATTCCAAATAAAAATAAAGCAAGTACAAAATAGATCCACTAGATGTCGCAAGCATTATAATTTTAATTAATTTATAACGTTAAGCATTTATAGAGATCACAGTAAAGGAGGCAAGGGTATTTTCAAATTAAATTTAAATTATTACTGAATTGTTACAATAAATCCGTATTCCATTGTACAAAATGAAGGAGGTAGTCAATTATTTCTTACATCAATACGAAATACAAAAATAATTTTGACACCAATAGAATTTTGAACAACCTATTGATTCGCAATTATAGATTTTTTTTTGGGTTGCCTCACCAAAAGGCACTTAAGTATAGCAGGATGAAAGATAACGAAGAATAACTCCTTTCCTGAAAATGACACAATTTACAAAACTCCTTGAACATGCTTGATCTAAAATAAAACTTTGATTGCGGTCTATCATTTCCAATGAGTGTATTTGTAAAGAATGTTCTTGTAGATTTTGACGTAGTTCACTTTGATTCCACTAATGGGAATTTTGGGATTGGCATATCAGTCTAAGCTAATTTGAATATTGAATTAATTTTGCTGACCTTTTCGTTTGTTTCAGAGAACTTCTGGATGGCCCATAAACGAAAATCAGTGTAGCAGAATAACGAGTTGTGTAAACAGTATCTCAAGCATGTAAATATTTGTCGGAGGACCTACTATCCCGAACTGGTGTTTACTTGAATGTATTCCGTTTACCACATTGTTGATGCTATTAATTTAGTGCGTTGAATATCAATGTGACGGATGTATTATGCATTTGCGGCGATAACACGGTATGCAAATTATAAGACCAGTGACTGTACAATGGCGGTGGTATTGTTTCTGCTGTTATTCCATTGGTGTCTTCTGGAAGTAACAAGCGCGTTGCCTCCTGTAATACGTATAGGTAAGTGTATGCATAAAGATTTTTAAATAACATTACTTGCGGGTCATTTGTTGGTAAAAAAGACAATCTTGGTAAAAAAGTTCTGAAGTATGAATCACAGTAAAGTATGGTAGAACATTCAATCTACTTCGCTTTGAAACCCATTTTCTTGAGTGTTTGATAGGTAAGTTTATGATCCTTAAGGCACCAAACATTTGATGTACAGAAAGATACTCAATTTAAATGTTTTAAAACTTGCATTTTTATATATTATTTGAAATTACACTTGATTTTCGTGGATGAAAAACCTAATATTGGAATACATTTTAAATCGTCGTAAAAATTTTTCTTTGCATTGTCCCACAATGCTCAAACCTACAGGGACCACCTCCGTGAAAATAATAAATACTTAGTAAACATTGTCTTTAACGGCATAAACTTAAAAGGGTGATTGTGTTGAATAAAAGTTTTCTTCTAGGCTAGGCCAAAAACTTATCAGTACTCCCTCGTATTGTAATTATTGAGATATACAAATATACCTGCCTAGTTTTAGGGCCACCCTATAAAACTGTGATTGGTAGTATTCTTTTTTAAAGGTATCACATTTTATCCCACACTTTTAAATCCCAATTCATTATATGAAAATATGGATGCGGGCTAAAGGAAACACATATGTATACAGCGGTCAGATTTATTCCTGTTTTTATTGCCTCGCAGGGTCTCCCATATATTAGATGATTATGGTTTTTATCGCCTCGCTGAAATATTATTATTAGTAATCGCTTGTGTGACATGCATAGTAATAAATGTTGCTGTTGATAGATGTCGAATTAGCGGTATGTGGGATGTAGACGAGAGGGCGAGGATAAGCGCTTGCTGAAGTCCAGCAAATTGGGGTAAATTGATTTACTCTCGGCAGTGGGTAACCGAACATAATCAAATATGGCCAGGGGATGCTTCAATCAATTCTATAAATCATACTTAATCTTTTTTTATTAAAGTTTAGCATGTCAGAATGGTTTTTCTTTGTATCCTTGCAAATTTTATTAGAAAAATTAATGATAGCCGATGGAGAGGGTAATTTCTCAAATGGAAACCTACAATATAGCTCTTTTAATTGGATATATTTTCATTTCAAACACTAAATTTAATTACCCTGTACAACTTCATTTTAAGAAATTACATTGTTCCATAGAAGCTCTTTAAGAGACAACGTATTTTTTAATTGCACCGTTTTCGAAATCTCTATACCGCCTGGAAGAAACAAACAGCCTGTATTTACCAACTTTGCATCTGCAAAAAGCTCAGTGAGCTTTACGTGGTCGCCCTAATTTACAAAATTTAAACTTGTCCTCTCGCTGTGATCTACTAACATGCAGGTATCTTGTAATTTTGCTTAATCCTATCGTGTTTACAAAATTTTAAAGCAACGTCGGACTTCAACCACCTTCCTTTTATTACCGCCACATGTGACGCTAGCAATTTTCTTATTGCTTTCTCTATTACTGCGCTCACAATCAAAGGGAGCGAGTAGTTTCTCATGTAGATCTTAAAACGCAAAACGTTTGATCTTGTCTGTTTTGTTAGCTAATTACATCCAGGTACAAGGTAATCCTGTGGGCAAATCCGTTACAGTAATATTATTTACATTGGAAGGGATGGGTTTTCATCAAGAAAATGTATCTGTATGTGACCTTTTAAATGTTGAAGGTTTAACTGTTGCAAGACCACGTGAAAAGGTTAAATATAATGAGTGAGCCTTTTGTATACAGGTAACAATTTGGAAAGTTATTCATAAACGCGATTTTGTAGTCAATTTATATTGAGAATTGTATTAGTTTTAGATAAAAATAAGTTCCTGATAGTCGTAAACATACAACGATATCTTGATAAACTACTAATACACAAATAAAATGTTGCATGACTATTCTTCGGAATCACAGTATTAGGTATTTTTTACAAAGAAAAACCTAACTAACCTGTTAAAAAAAATACTGCTGAAAAAACGATACAAAGACTTAAAGGGACTTAACCTTTTGAGTTAGTTTAAGCAAAATCTTAAAAGCAGAGACTGTGCGGTAGTGGGCATGTCAATAATTAGTGTACTTATATATTATATTAGCAAACTAAAGACTACTATTGGGTAAACCTTTGACTAAGTTTAAACATTATAAATTTAGGCTAGAATTAAACTGCTCATTGTTTTCAAAGACCAGATTGCTTTGTTATTAACTCTATTGAGGTTTAAATTTAAAAAAAAATGATTCCAATAATCCACCTTCTCAAAACATTCATATTCGTTTGGGACAAAGCTTATGGCTGGATAAAACACAATATATTTAGGAAAATTCATCAAAATGAAAATTGAGCGATCAAAATTTTTGCTGCGGTCATGCAACTGAATAAAAACACACTTCCAATCTCCGTGCCTTTTTTCAATGCCGTATTCGTCCGTAAAGATAATCAATCATTTTGCGTTACGGAATAGAAAACTCGTAGCTGTTCACTGGAGTCTCCATGAGCACATGTGAAGCGACCTGGGAATATAAATGTACAATAAAACACATTTAGCTGAACCGCCTCCGGGGATATGAAACTAGCAACCAATGTGCTTTCAATAGGTTAGTAGGGTTCAACCGCAATTCAGGTCGGTTTCCTGAAATGTAAACTATCGTCTACCTATTCCATGACGAAGGTAATAACTTAACCGAAAGGTAATTTCGTAGCGTATATTTGTTGGTACATGAATATCGAGTATATTCAGCAATTTTCAGAACATTAGTAAGCGGTGCAAAGCCTTAGAGACTCCATAAAGTACATACGAGGGGTTTTTAGAAACAAAAGTAAATGTCGTTGCCATGAAAGCAAGTACAAATTCCAACAATTATGCAACAGCCAAACAGTGTCTTTGACATATTATTACAGCGGTATTATGCTCAATGGAAAAAAGTTGCAGTACAAGCCCATTCTAAGGCTATCTTGTCAATGGTCTCCAAAGAAAAGACAAAATAAATGCTCAGGATGAGTAGAGTAGACATCAGAGCAGCCACAGGACTCGTCACAGGACTGTGGACTAAACAAACACTTCTACCTAATAGGGCTCTCAGAGACCGATATATGCAGAAGATGTGATAAAGAAGAAGAAACTCCTCTTCACGAAATATGCCAGTGTGAAGGATTCACACACTATCGGCGCAGACTTCTGGGGAAGAAAAAACCAACCAAGAAGAGTTAAGAAAAACACCCTGAAAGAAAATTCTGGAGTAATTCAAAAACACAGGACTACTTTTGGGGGCTATCACCAGAGGGTACAATAGACCAGTAGGTCACAGTACAGGAACCTGAAAAGCCCAAGACTGGAGTTGCCTAAGATCTTCTCTTACTGGCCCCAACCATATCCTTCGCGGTCGGCCTCTTTTTTCTTCGTGCCTACTTTGTGGTCCAGTAAAATCTTTGTTATTCTTTCATCTTGTAATCTGTTAAAATGGTGTTAAATTTGCTGAGTTTTAGATTCAAAGCATCCCATAATTAATGCATGTTTATGAAAAGCCAAGGGACATTGCTCAAGTAAATAACATAGGCAAAATTCTTTAATTTAGTAGAAGTAATATTTTGCTACTAATATTGATCAAATTGATCTGCAGTCCTTGTTGCTCGCAATTTATTAAATGTTTGGTCGCAATTTTTAGAAATTGGCAGCACAAATTGGCACAAATGAAGGAAAAATGTTAGTTTAAATATACACCCAAATTTTGTCCAAATACACCAAACCCATTGACATCGGTCGTTTTGAACGATTTACCATCTTCTTCTTCTTAATCGGTCCCTCTTGTACCTGTCTGTGTCGAGGTTTTAACATCATAAGAATATAACTTTACAAATTCCAGTCAACAAATCAACAAAATATCAAACTTATTCCATAAAAATAAAAGATAAACTTGCCAATAATTGTATTAAGCCAAAATAATTGTAATAAATCACTTGAACGAAATATTAGAACAGATCACAAATGCTTTTTTGATTAGAAACACAAAATCAACGTAAAATGAATCAATTGTTAATCAAACATTTGCAGTATTTCTTGTTTACTGAAATATTACAGGAAATATCTGTTATTAGAAATATATATTTGCTCAATAAGATAAAGAAAACAGATCGATGCTTACAGGAAATTCCAATTAAACGCTAGCATCTACCGTTTTTCATGGAACAACAGACAAATAATGCCTGAAAAATTATAAGTACTCTCCAAATAAACAAAAATATTGCCAGGAAAATTATCGCTCGGTGGTCTTTGTAATGCTGAATCATAAAGAATTATTTTCGTCCATCTGCTTGCGTACGGCTTTCGAAAAACGCAAAGCAAGTGAGAACAAAGTGATAAGGGCAACCACACAATCGCTTGGGCGTTGAAGCTGAAAGCCATATTAGCGCGCATCTAAGTGTAATATGTCATTCATTTGCCGAAGTGATATTACGTTTTTAAAAAGTCTCTTTGAAGTGCTCCAAAAAGCGCGTAATGTGCGGGCAACAAAAGAAATAATATTATCCCGTTTCGCTTTATTTTCCCAGTTTATTTCCTTGCTTCGTTTTTCCTACAAATTTTCGGACTTAATTTAATTTACCGCAAATTCATAGCTACCATGCTTCGACTTGTAAATTTGCGAATAAAAAAAACCAATTGCTACTCGAAAATATGCATCATGTAACCACACACTTATGTTTTTGTGTATTTCCTTACACGCTTATGCTTTTAGCAATATGTTTTGGTATGACGTACTACGAGACGTAGAGACAGATTTTCGTAATATTTCAGCAGTACAGGATTACTTTGTAATGCAGACGGTGTAAAGAATAATCTATCACATATTAAGGCATGGATGATGACATCAGGAAGTACTCGAAGCGACATGTAATCATTCAAAATATGAGTGGAATCTGTTAACCGAAGAATTGGAATGATTGCGCGAAGCCTATTAAGAATTAGTCGATGAACCATGGCGCATTTTTATGTAATTTGTCTAGCCAAAATAGAAAGCACGTGGGGGAGAACTAAAAAATATTATTTTTCCACACCTTCTGCACTTAAAAATTAAATTTAATGTGTCTCGAGACCCTTCAAGAATTTTGTTTTCAGAAGTGAATGTTTTCCCTCCAAGATTTTTATTTTAAGTTTCTGAACAAAAGGAAGTTGCAGGGGTGTAAGGTGGCTCACAAGGGAACCTCACTTGGTGGTACTAGAGTCGGTTGATGGGACCCATGTTAATATGAAATATTCGCTTTAAAATAAGTTTTTCTATCGACTGTTAGTCTTGCTACTAAAAAGTGGACTATCCTGTAGATTTAAAATGTCAGCTTTTTAACAGAATAACAATTTTTATTTTGACATAATTTTAATGGCTTGGTAGATGACTTAACGCCCTCGTAACTGATAAATAAAGTCAGAAGTTTGAATCACAATAGACAGAACAAATCTTCACGACCATTACAATGTCTAGGCATAAAAAATTATGAAGAGCATAAAAGCTGTTTTATATTTAAGACCGAATTCCATTACGTAATATATTCTGAAGACATCATAAACAGACAACAAAAATAAAAGTTGGAGGAAACACAAGTTGGGCCTACTTGACGTCAGCGCTCCTCCGAGAATTTACTTCAAAATCTAATGAGTAGCGACAGTGCACACATTTGCCGTTTGGCTTGCTCAGAGGGAAAATAATACCATTTTTTATAAAACTTTATCGCGGTTTTAGACAAACATCAAGTGTAACAAACGCAGAAAAATATTAGAGCTTTGTGTAATTTATTTAACTGCTCGAACCCCAGTCGGGCACGGTAAATACTCCGAAATTCGCTAATCCCTTTACTGATGTTCACAATATTATAACTTATCGAATGCTGCGCGACATAAATCATCCGACAGCTTGTAAATTTTGAGTTGGTTCTACAAGTTCAGCAACAAGCTTGTAATTTCTGGGTTTTGTAGAACTTTGCCGGTTAAGTTTGTTGTTGAATGTTGTTGGAGTGTTTGTACGAGCATCGCCGCTTCACGAAAGTGTGGATTGTTGATTTGTACAATTTACTGCCAGTGCAAATTGGACAGAAATTGGGACAAATTTTATTTTCGATTTTCACTGCGAAAGCTTGCTACGCCGCCAAGTTATCCTGGATTTTACAAAACTTTTACCGGGTAACTTTCTGATTTTAATCAGCGTCACAAGAGCACTAGACACAAAAATATTTAGACTAAGGGATTGTAATAATAACGTGTTTGTAATCTTAATTGGAGTTTATTTTGGTATTAGAACAACCAAAAAGACGCCTCTTTAATTTTCACAAGTAAAAATAATGGATATAAATAATAAGAACTTAAGAAAATTTCTCTTGCAATTACAGTATTTATTGATCTGTTATAAAACTTGACTATTCATTCTTTAATGTGCAATACAAATTTAATTTCTAACTTATATCGTTTTACAATAGTTGCTGATTAAAATTGGATCACTCTTAATTTGTCACCCTTTATTTTCAAGTTTGTTATTTAAACACTGCCCGCTTAAAGCATCTTACTTTAAAAATATTTGCCGCCCTTGATTTAGAAGTTAAAGTGAACTCCAGATTCCCACAGAAAGTTTAACAAATTTAATTGCTGGTGTCACTGGGGTTTAACAGTGGTGAATTCTCTAATTGCTTTCGCGAATATCTTGTTTTTATATTCTAATTAAACCCAGCGGCTCTATAATTGCAATTAAACGTTTGAATTCAATTCGATAGAGAGCCTTTGTTATTTTTTTAGTAATCAATTATCTTTCGCCAGCCACTTAAATAATTGGACGTTTCGAAAATGAATTTAGCGTAGCGGAAATTATTAGATCGGCACGGCGTTAAAGGTTTTTTATGTATGCCATTTATCAAAATGTAATTTTAATCACGACTCTCGAGAAATATTCCAAGAGCCGTTACGTTTATTAATTCGCAATTATTTAATTAGGACCGGCACATTCTGTTATAAAATGTGATAGAAAATTAAATTGTACCTAAATATTGACTATACAATAAGGTAAGCTTTTCACTCAAGCGACCAGATAATTAAATGAAAACAAATTTAGATCCTGATACAATCCTACTGCATTTTTCACGGTATATACCATCAAAGTGATAGCTAATATTTAAAAGTTCCATAAAAGCTATTAAAATATTAAAATATCATTAATAGTTGTTAACTTATGGTTAAGAGAAAAGTTAGAAAATCGTGTTTCTCCAACAACTAGCATTTTGTTTTTTAATATGCTTGAACACCAAGTTTTAATGTTTAAACCTTTAAACATAACTGTATGCTGACGGCTTGTGAGATGAAATTCCTGAGAAGGATACTAGGAATAACAAAGAGGGATAGAATAAGTATTAGGACCTACATACATAAAAAAAAATAATAGAAATATGCCAAAATACAGAGGATGTATAGACCAAAGGACAGTTTTTTATACAGCAATATTTTATTGCAATAGAATTAGCGCAGTACGACATTTTTATATTAAATTTACTTTTAATAAGGTCACATATCATATGCCATGGCTATAATTAAATGTTGGATGTATTTTTGTCTAAGCCCTCAAGCATACTTCGTAAATCAAACAATTCGACGCGTCATGTCGAGTTTGATTTGTACTAGCACACATCTCTTGATGTCGACAAGGCTTTAAAGATATTTAATCAACTCATGAATTTTTAAAATCAATATTTTTGATTGTGTCCCAAAAATCGGAACTCTATATTAGTAGGCTGCTGAGCGCTTCATAAAAAAAAAACTAGCAGTAAAATTGGAATGTAATTGAATTGTGGAGGTCGGGCACAATAGTTCTATTAGATACTGAAGGATGCAGTAACCTGAGATTTCTTATTTTGTGGGCAGACGTCATATTTACTTGTAAGCTTGAAACATGAATATTTTAGAACTCCAGAAATTGCAGCATCGAGTATTATTTGACAATGATTCGTAATATTGTATAGGTGCTGGAGCGGGACAACAAGCATTGACTGGGCTTCGTTGATATTTTTATCATTGTAAGACCCTAAAGTCCTCCTCTGTCTAGTGCTGTGTGCTCGCTCCGGAAGTCAGACTTCCCGAAGCGGATAAGTGACACGACGTGTAGATGGATGTCTAGTGCTATGCTCGCTCCGGGAGCCAAACCCCGGAGCGGATAACACGCGACTTGTAGATGAGTCTAGTGCTGACTTCCCGGAGCGGATAAGTAACACGCGACGTGTAGATGGATGTCTAGTGCTGTATGCTTGCTCCGGGAGGCAGACTTCCCGGAGCGGATAAGTAACACGCGATGTGTAGATGGATGTCTAGTGCTGTATGCTGGCTCCGGGAGCCAGACTTCCCGGAGCGGATAAGTAACACGCGACGTGTAATGGATATCTAGCGCTGTATGCTCGCTCCGGGAGCCAGACTTCCCGGAGCGGATAAGTAGCGACGTGTAGATGGATGTCTAGTGCTGTATGCTCGCTCCGGGAGTCAGAATTCCCGGAGCGGATAAGTACACGCCACGTTGTTGGATGTCTAGTGCTGTATGGTTGCTCCGGGAGCCAGACTTCCCGGAGCGGTTAAGTTACAAGCGACGTGTAGATGGATGTCTAGCGCTATGCTTGCTCCGGTGCCAACTTCCCGGAGCGGATAAGTAACACGCGACGTGTAGATGGATGCCTAGTGCTGTATTCTTGCTCCGGGAGCCAGACTTTCCGGAGCGGATAAGTAACGCTACGTGTATGGATGTCTAGAGCTGTATGCTTGCTCCGGGAACCTCCCGGAGCGGATAAGTAACGCGACGTGTAGATGGATGTCTAGTGCTGTATGCTCGCTCCGGGAGTCAGACCCCGGAGCGGATTAGCACGCGACGTGTAGATGGGTCTAGTGATGTATGCTCGCTCCGGGGGCCAGGCTTCCCGGAGCGGATAAGTAACACGCGACGTGTAGAAGGATGTCTAGTGCTGTATGCTTGCTCCGGGAGCCAGACTTCCCGCAGTAGATGTCACACGCGACGTGTAGATGGATGTCTAGTGCTGTATGCTCGCTCCGGGAGGCAGACTTCCCGGAGCGGATAAGTAGCGATGTGTAGATGGATGTCGTGCTGTATGCTGGCTCCGGGAGCCAGAATTCCCGGAGCGGATGTCACGCGGCGTGTAATGGATGTCTAGTGCTGTGCTCGCTCTGGGAGCCAGATTTCCCGGAGCGGATAAGTAACACGCGACGTGTAGATGGATGTCTAGTGCTGTATGCTCGCTCCGGGAGCCAGACTTCCCGGAGCGGATAAGTAACGCGACGTGGGCGATATCCAAATTTCGATATCGAATATCCCCTACTGCTAACTTTAAAGCGCACTGAAAAAAATAAAACGATAATGTTTTAAAACCCAAACAAAAGCCATGCAAGAAATTTTGTGGCAGTACAACATGCTCATCCCACCATATGACCAATATTCAAACCACTTCTGCACAAACAATTGCATAAAATCATTTTTTAGTGCGAAAACCAATTATTATCTGTGTTTTTGTGGTCCAAATGGACCGCGACGTCCATAATTACAGCGTTCGCGACGGTTATAGAAAACCCGCAGATATAAAATTGTACCTCATTTGTTTAATAACGGTTGCTGAAAACGGACAATTCATTTTAATTTTTGTTTTTGTTCGACCGCACTAACGGCGAAACGGCACGACAAGGACCCGCAAATTATCGCTATTTAAATTGTAATTGGATTTCCAAATCATTATTTGGCGCAATTAAAATAATTCTGTTTAAATAGCGCTAATTATTTGAATTAACCGCAACGATTTGGATGCGGTATTCGTGGTGCATACCACAAAGGTTTTAAAACTATGAAAACTTTTAATTACATTCATGTACCATTATTTCATTTTAATAATTAGCTAAAACTTTTTAAATTTAATCAGGGCCGGTCAAGTGTGGGGTGCAATAGGCGCCCCGGGTCCCTGACTTGGGGGCCCTAAGCATACAAAATTTTATTTTACCTAAACATTTATATAGCCGCCCCAAAAAAAATTATTGCAGCCTAGCCCCGATATAAAGATGACCAGTCCTGGGTAGGAACCTAAATTAGGAGAGCATTAAAGCTTTAATACCCGCTTATACTTTTTTTAAATTACTATATTTGATGGTGATATTTAAAAACTGTAAATCGCGAAAACAGCACTATCTTTCGTGTACTTTTTCGCTAATTTATTTTAATTTTCCGGCCAAATATTACCAAAATGTACACGAAACAGCATCGTTCCTTCATACATTTTTCGATTATTAACTCGTATTTGCGTGAAAGCTTACTGATTCTGTTATTAAACATCGGAATAGATGTTCATGTAACACTAAATATTGATTTATCCTTAATAATTTACAAGCCTTGTCTACAGATTTGTTTTACTAGCTGAATTTTCGGCAATTTTCTTAGCAAGGAAGGATAGCGGGCCATAGTTCTTAGAATATTCCCCATTTTATATTTTCCTTAACCTTGCACCGCGGGTGTAATAATATTTTGCTATGGCTTAATAATTGGCCGATGGAACACCTATTTGGATTATTTGATCAAGTCCCCTAAGATAGATGGCGCGCGCCATTGCGTCTCATTTGTCAAAAATACACACGCTTTATCATCACCGTCAAATTGATTTACTCGTAATAATGTTAATTTCGTGCAAAAACTATGTAGTGATAGTGAAAATTATTCGCGGAGTGCTAAATTATGGGTAGGAAGTGTTTTCAAAAGTCGTGATATTCCGAAAATGGAAATAACTCATTTTATATAAACTTTGCCATAATCAGCTGACGCCTATGGGCTCTGCTGGAGCCGGCTTACAGCTAACCGGTCGCAGGATAGCGACTTTGACCACAAAATACAGTGAAATGACGTTGGATTTATAATATTAATTGGGGCAGTCGAGGAAATGATACTACAAAAACAATTTTTAAAGTGCTCATGGTTTTTTGAGCGTGCTTTTTGTGATTTTCCAACATTAACGTGTGCTTTACCCGGAAATGGCTTTGCCTCTGATGATGTATCCTGACTATTTTGATGAAAGGTAGGTCAATTTTGAGTTGAAAATTATTTTTAAAGTTCAATGTTGTACCTTTAAGCTGATTGACTTGGTAAAGCCGCTGTTTTAATAAACATTTTTGCAACAGGTTTTACATTACGACAAAATTATAAAGCGTCGTGTTTTAATTGTAAATTAATAATATGTTTTTACACAACGTTTTTGAATGATTTAGGCTGATTAACTGTTATTGCCTTGTTCTATAGTTTTCGTCTTTTGAAACAAATAGTAGTTTTGTTTGGTAATATATAGGTATATTAATTTATATTTTCCGATAAAAACGGTGTAAAATTTATGTCTTATCTTTCTATGTTTACGGTATGACTTAGGGCATGTACTTAAATAATTTTGCAAATTTTGTTACACGCGCAAAGCCTACATAATTTTATTTTACAATTTTTTATCGGGGCCCCTAAAACCTAAAACCTGGGCCCCGATATATAGATGACCGATCCTGAATTTAGTTATTTAATTATTAATACATGTACAAAACCCAGAGTTAGTGGGGCGATACATTAAATATTATGTAATTTTCTTTTTAAACAAGTAATATTTTCGTTACTTGAGCCTAATTGAAATATACCTCATCAGGTAATTATTTTGCTATTATATATGAAATTCAAACAAAAAACATCGAGTTTGAGTTTAACACTATAGGTTTGTTCCAGCAAGCGATTTAAAACCAATTCATGAATAAGTAAATAAACTGGTTTGTTCGCATGCTTGAACTATGTACCTACTAATAAATGTATTGGATAGTATTAGCCGTTGTTGGAACGCTTTTACGACTGGCCTAACTGTAAATGACATTTGTGTCTATTGGGTTCATAGAAATAAGCACATTGGAAGGGCGATGCATAGCTACTAGAGCTCACGTTAGTTATGAACAGCGCATGCGTGTAAAAATCCAAGCGCTAGTACATGGCTTCGTTCAAGTACTGTTTTGACCGTACACTGACTAGTTCATATACTAATTTTATAACTGCTGCAACAGGCGACTAACCGTCCGGTAAACTATCAGAGACTGTGCCGGAACGCGATACCGATATTGCGCAGAATCCTGATAGTACATTGGAACAAACCTTTTATTTTTACTATTCTCACAACTATAATATATATATTTTTGTTGTATGACGAGAACATTTTAACTGAGCTTTTCACCACAAATATCTAAAGAAAACCTTCAATTGTTAGCGAAACTTCAGCTTCGCCAAATTTAGTATTCATCTCGATCTTGCATCTGTTTTATTTATTTACGTACGGTTGGCAATAAAAGACAATTTGCGAATATGTTGTTGGCATTCTCTTCACGTATATCATTTGCGCATTGCTATCTTGGAAATTACCGTCGAAATAAAGCTGTAATCTTAACAAAGTCAGTAATTAAAGATGGTAACGAAGAAGTGGATTGGTGGCATTATGAGATTGCAAGGAGAATGGTGCAGAATGTCCTGTTAAACAAAACTAAAACTAAAAATATGTAATGGTATAGCTATAGCTGACAAGGATGGAGCAACTTTTTGTGTGTAAAAAATTACTTTAATTGTGTTCCAATTATTTATATCTGTTATCTAATTTAGTGCATTTGTTAATTAATGAGTTTTGTGATGTATTAAACTTTAAATCGTGATGGATTATCAAGGAATTGTTTGAGATGAGTAGATTGAGTATAGTTTTTGATAAACGCCATGTCGATTAACATGTTTATACGTTGTTATTAGTTGTAACAAAATAACTATTTCCCAATTACACTCCTAAACCCTTTGAAATTCATATAAATACATACGAATTTAAATTTTTTCCTGATCTGGTTCTACAAAAAACATTAGTTTCATGGAAAATTAATAATCGAGGTAGATACGTCGTTTCGTCACGAGTCCTTACTTTATTTAAATGTTTTTATGTAGCAAATAACAACCCTTACTTAAAGGTTAAGAGTTTTAAATTAAAGTAAACTATACAGAAATACAAATTGTATTGCACACTAATGGTTCTAGCAATATTTTACAGTACTGCATAGTAGTTAATTGCCAATTTGTCTCAGTATTTAGTAAAATGTTTGTTGTTTGCGTAGTTAAGTCGAGGTTTAGCATATTTATGTTTTGTTAAATTAAAACGTACGTTTAGATTGTGTGCGATTTTCATTTATTTGCTCCATTAGTCTGAATAATCGAGTCTTAACGGTATTTGTTGTGGAAAGCTGGGCGTTAGATATTTTTAAATTAATGTTTTTTTAGTTGTGTTAAAATGTAACGTATTATTCTGTACAAGTTTTTTGCTGTGTGTTATTAAAGCGAATGAAAATGGGATTTCTTTAAAGTAAAGATTTAATATTTCGTCTGAAAAACCAAATTTTTTAAATCAATAAAATGTTTCATGGTCTTCTTGATAAAAAATGTAGTTATAAGCAATTTTTTTAAACAAATATTGTTTTGTGAAGCAATCCTACAAGAAAACAGTGAAATCAGACTTGCAAAACCTGATGAAGTATTTACTGAAATTAAAGAAAATTTTAACCCGAAAAAAGCCCTTGGGTTTGAGTTAATTACTGGTGAAAAGCTAAGACATCTGCCAAGGAAAGCCACAGTTAAACTGACCACCCTAATAAATGCTGCCTTATGGCTCAAGTATGTACCTAGGCTGTGGAGAGTTGCAGAGGTGATTATGATTCCTAAATAAGGGAAACCTCCCCATGAAGTTTCGTCTTACTTGCCAATCTCATTATTGCCTGTTATATCGAAACTGTTTAAAAAGCTGTTGCTCAAAAGAATGAAACCAATAATAGAAGGAAAATAACTGATTCCCTCTCATCAATTTGGATTTAGAAATGAACATATTCTACTATTGACCAAGTACATAGAAATAAGGAATGTCACAGAAAAAGCCCTAGAAGAAACAAAGTTTGTTTTATCATCTTCCTAGACTTAGCGCAGGCTTTCGACAAAGTGTGGGATGATGGTTTAATAAACTATAAACTAAGATCGCTCCTCCCAAAACAATACTTCCAAATTCTTCAGTACTACATCTCACAGAATTTAAATTTAAAAAAAAAAATACATTGGTTGTAGTTCCAATTTTATATTCCGATATAAGGTCAATTTTTTCTAATTAATTAAAGTAAGAAGTGACTTAGTGAATCTGTCTTACTCTTTCACAGAGTGTGATTTTACCAGTTTTTTACATGCACTACAAAAAAAAACTTTCGAAGGAATAAAAGATTTTATTTACATCTTGTAACTAATAATAAGCCCATTAATAGTTAATACAATATAAAATAGGTTCACCAATAAGTACTGAAATACTACTTAAAATATTTCAGCTTAAAAATTAGACATATTTGATCGCATCTGAAATCAAAACCAGCTTACAGCTTTTTGTTTTGCCATTTTGGCCTTCCAATCGTATTATTCATTCTTGTTAGGCTTGACGAAACGACGACGGAATTATTTTTAACCATGAAATGAATGTTAACGTTGTTGTGTTTGACTGCTTCGTTAAATTTTTTGGAAAAGCAATGCGTAAAACATTTTCTGGTCCAATCCGACATTCGCACTTGCTCCGTCTTCTTCAACTTGGCCTCGTTAAAGTTCAAACTCAAGCAGTATTCAGTAATAAGTCGATGCTTTGGTTTTTTTATCCCTTTGTCCTGTTAAAAACTTACAATTAATGATTTATACACAAAAATTGTAGCAGTTACAAGAAAAACCAATTAAATATCATAAATTTTAACACGACAAATAAAAACTTAAGTGAACATTACACTTACTTCTGCAAGAACGGCAACTACCAGAATAAGCGCTAAAATTTTCCTCATTTTCCGAAATATATAACACTTTTAGCAATACTTTTTCAAGCATAAATTTTTAATATTTGAGAACAACCACTTCTCTATTCGAACAAGTTACGAAATGATTGGTGATTGTAGGGAAACTGTATAAGTAATGCATACAGATTTGTTCCACGTACACCCAAGATTATTGTTGTTCTGCTTTGCACGATTTGCGATAATTTTTTCCGATACCTATTTAGGTTTTAACAAAAACAGCACGTATAAGATGATAATAAAGTAAATTAACAATATGTTTCCGACTAATAAGTCAGTAACACACGCCTCATTGATTAAATTTGTTTGCGTTGGTTGATTGGAAGTATCCTAAATTTAGCAAACACATAATTTTTGGTAATTTACATCGCGCGTTAAAAATTATCTAGTTTAGCTTGATTTCCGTTAAACTTAAATGCAGACTGTGACATCTGCATACGGAATGCGCCTTTGTTATAACCAAATCGGTTCGAAAATTGAGACTTTATGTTGATATCTGATTCGCCCTGTCGAAGACGGTAAAAACGAAGTCCTATTAACAATTCTACGTCCGTAGGTAATTTCGTTGAATTCAGAAAGTAATGAAGTTAAATTAAGTCTTCATTGAAAATTTCGTTCTATCACTTTCCACGCGTTTCACTGCATTTTCTGTTCTTACCGATGGAGTTTTTATTAAAGACCGTTGCTCGGCTGGGGTCCAATTGGTTTCCAGACTTTTAAAATTGGATGGACTAGTTTTTTTAATAAAAATCGCATTGGGTGTCACGTCTCATTTGCACGAATAGCAGGAAAAACCGTACCAAAGAAATTTCCGTATATTTATTTAAATCGAAAAATAATTGGGAATGATTTTTTCCAAAATATACACTGAATTTTGTATTTAAACGTTTTTTGGGCTTTTACAGCATAATTTTGTATTAAACAGGATGCTGTAAAAGTCTGCGCCAATCGCCTTAAGTAATTGTTGTCCCTGTTCCAACTTAAATGGTTCAGTTTATCTTATACAGGGTGGGGCACGGGAACCGACCGTTTTTAAATTGATTAGTACTCGGCCATTAAGAAAGGTAGCGTCGTGTGACAGGTGTCATTTAATTCCTTAGCTCAAAACATTTTATTATCAACTAACATGGAGCCGTGGACACTAGAGCACCGCGGTACAGCGCGAGTTTCGCCGCAGATTCAATATTCATGGAAATGACTCTGTTCCCGCTCATGACACAATTTTACGTTGGATAAACAATCTTCGAACAAGAGGCCCAATGATGAAAAATAATCCGCCCGGCCCCCAACGTACTATGCGTACTCCAGAGAACGTGGAAAGAGTCAGACAAGCGGTACTGCGAAGCCCAGGCCGCTCTGATCGAAGACATTCAGCTGCACTCACATCAGCAATCGTACTGTAAGACGGATTTTGTATGGTGAACTACGTTTCCATTCATAGAAACAAGCGGTTGTGCAGAAATTGAATGTAAGGGATTACCCTCAACGATTGCTTTTGCACAGGAAATGCTTGCAGTCTTCGAGCAAAATGAAGACATGAGCGATGAAGTCCATTTCCACTTTAATGGGGCCGTCAACAGACAAAATTGTCGGTATTGGGCTGCTGAAAATCAGCGACAATTACACGAAAAACCGCTGCATAGCCCGAAGGTGGCAAAGTTTACGAAAATTTAGTCAACGGTCTCATGCAATCTCACTGAGTTTGAAATTGACGCACAAACCTTATTAATATATTCGCAAATGAATGTAAAAGGGAAGGTAAAAGTATTCCTTTTGATAGATGTCGATGAGGTCATGTTATTGGCAAGCTCCAAAACGATTTCATAACATCATTAAACAGATCTTTCCGAAGCAGTTTTGTGTCATTTTAAGGATTAATGTAATGCTAATTCAAGGACTTTTAAAATGTGCTGTGGTAGAATGAACATGTGGATGTTGATGGTGAGAAATGGACACAAATAAGTTAATGTGTTATGTAATGGAGTAAAAATCAATAGACCAATAATTAAATGTTGTGTTATATCATAGCTTTTTTTTTCTTTGAAGACAAGGATTCTATTATAGAGTTTTAGTTATGTAGATTGTCAATTAATATGAAAGTTAAAGAATAGGGCTTAGAATCAAAAACAAGCCTATTTAAATGTACTTTAAACATCCATGATAGCGCTTTTAAAAATTTTGAATTAACACATTCACTTTATCAGTACACATTTTGCAATAACTCTTGCGATTCTAGTTTATAAAACCTACGAAATCTATTTCTTAATTAAGTAGGCTCCTACCAAGCTACGCTTACACTGGAATAATTGAAGTTACACAGAATTATTAATTATTCAGTGCCTCGGGCGAAGTTTGCCAATATCGTTCTGTTTACCATTAGTATGAAAACGTAGCATAGGTTTCAAACAGTAATTCTGTAGTTACAAAATTAGAGTTTTGAATCTAGTTGCTTACCTGCCATTGTTGTTTTATTGTTCATGTACACATATGATATGTAAACAAGGAGAATATATGCATGTGTTTATTAGCGTGATGGAATATTAGTTGTGAGACTTAAATTACAAGATAACAACAGGTATTGTTTAGATAAGATATTAATCTTATTTGCAAACATTTGTGCGCAAATATTTCTAGAGTTACCCAATCGATACGCCACTGTTTAACGATGTATGAAACCTACCTAATTTTACAATGATTAAAAAAAAAACATGCAAGTGCACGAGTTGGTAAACAATTTTATTGTAGCGTTGTTATATTTTAAGTTATCAGCACCTGATAACACTAGAACAGCTGGAAAATTCTATTTCGTTCAACAAAAACCAATGTAATAACTGTCAACACAGGTCAATTAAGCATTCCATGAAATGATATAGATGGGCAATTATGTGTTTGTTGTCATAACATTACTGCCAGCAGGCAATCATCTGAAAACGAGAATTTTACAAATATTTTGACCTATAATTTTGGTAGATCAACAACAGTCTGGTATTCAGTCGTTCAACATTAATATTCTAAGCCAATTTCTTTGTACTAACAATGTTAATGGTAAATTCGTAAATTGGCCTAATATTTATCATGTTTTTGCAAGTATTTTTTTATTATTTGTCAATCGTTTCCAAACAGGTCAATTAAGGCCAAAGTGTTTAGTCTGGTAATATGGTAACAGGGAGAAATTAACTAATATGGTTCGTTCTAGCACAAAAAAGTTTTAATCTGGTGGTGCAAAGTTAGTTGGAGTATGTGCTTTTTTACAATTTTACTTTAATAAACAAGCAAATCATATTTTTAAGTTTCCTTTTGTTATTAAAAAACATCACTATAAAAATCTCTTATAAAACCGCCATGTAGAAATAATTATAACAAACGTTTATTTGAATTTGCTATGACACTTACAGCAGTTTAAACGTTTTTATTTAAAGGGTAACTCATTGCAGCTTTCATAAGCTCACAATTGTATTAATTTAACATAAAGCTACGTACCTGCAGCGGTTTGTCTGGCAAACCGATGTGGAGTCGTTAACGAGAACTATAATAGGCAAAAAAACTTCCATTTGAAAGCTACAGTAATCACCTTTTAAACGTTCTGTTAAATTGCGGAATTTTCATTTAAAATCACGGTTATTAATGATCATATTCATTGCGAAAATTTGAAACGTGGAGTCCGTTTGAAATGCAGTTTTTTGCGCCTTTTTCAAGTTGTAAAATCTAACAAAAGCTCTTTTTATCTAGGTCTTTTTTAGGTTTTACAAATTGTAAATTTTAGGTTGCTATTTTATTTGTTGTTTAGTGGACATTACTTTACTTATATGAAGGCTTTGTGTATGAAAATTTTGCTTAATAATATAGGATAAATAGTTAGCTCCTTTCTTACCTATATCCTGGTTTCTTATTCTGTCTAATCTTGTACATTCCTTGCCTCGAAAATTTTTCCTTGCTTTTAACTTTCAACTTCTCTAATTTATTAAATAGTCATCTATCGACAGATATTTACAAACTATCATCTCAAAAGGCATTGATAAATATTCCTAACTTATTTGTAGTAGTCAGTAACAGTAGTATATAAATCTGATTATTATGATAACGCAACGATAGTACAAATGCAAGCGGTCTATCTTACATGAACTTTCCTGACAGGATTGGAAAATGTAGATTCTAAATCTCAATGCCAGCCAGCATCCTCCTAGATGAAATTGCTTTCCGAACCGGTTCTTGCCGCTGGCCTCACTTTGAACACAATTGATTTATAGAACATGCTCGGCCAATGACTACTTTAATGTCTCATCTCGATTTATTCTGACTGTAGATATCAATTATTGTGATATTAGTGCGTTATCTGTCAGAAATAATACAAAAAAGTGTTTCATCATGAATTTATCCACCGATTGATTCATTTCTAGAGCCTTATCAATGGCATTCAAGAGTTGGAAAGATACTGACTTTAAACAATTAATGTATTTCATAAGAGTTTAAAAAATATTTCTCGCAGAATTTATTAATAAAGAAGTAGGATTTCTACAAACTTTTTTTCATTAGAAGGGATAAGTGATTTTTATTCAATTATATGGCGTTAATAAATCACTCTTATACTTAGTCTATTAACACTGTATTATATGATATTGCAAGCATATATTCTTACCATTTCACAGTGTTACTAAATAAAACCACGAGAAGTGTCCTTTAATGTTGTCCAGGTTACATGCAACCTGGGAACATGTACCCATCCATCATTATTTGCGTCTCCAACTCCAAACACCGAGATAATGTGACGCCTAATTAATTTTTTTTTTAACACAACAAGCTTTTCGGTAAGTTTTGTTGTGATGTGCTGTTCCGACGAAGCCTAATTTGGAGTTGTTTGTATAACCACAACGAAGAAAGTTTTGTTGTCGTTTTTCCATAACCGTGTAGATATGGCATATTTTTCGATCCGGCATGACAATAACATATATCTTGAGAAGTTCCTTAAGGTAGAATACTAAAACTTTCCTTATTATCAATCTGGAGTTTTTCTGTGTGTTGAAGTTTGCTAAGAAAATGTTGGGTAAGACTTCAATTTAGTGAAAAAGGAAAATTTTAATCAAGGTATTTAGATGCACTGGTTATAGTTAATAATTGTAACATATAATGCTATCATTATTGTATGCAATAAATGTATAAACTTATATAACTACAGCAATTTGTAAACCAATTTGAAGTGTACACTTAAAATGTAAAAAAAAACTTTAAAGTCTTCTAAGCAAACTCAAGATATTTTTGTATTATTTAAAATCTGTTAATAATTCCACAAAGCTTGAAGTAGTTGGTAATTTTTTTGGTTAAAAATATTGCAAAGTTATACACTAGAAAACATTCGAGAACTCTAAACAGCTTTAAAAAAAAAATTATGATGTATACAAATAATTTAAAGCTGTTTTTACATTTCCTTGAGCCTGTTTAACAAAGCTACGAAGGTTAAAGCCAATTGAAAACTTTGAATAAAAAACAAAATAGCATGAGTATACACTTGACAATATTTCAAAATTTTTTATCGGCTGTCAAAACTTTTCTAGCAGGTTTTTAAACAAAATAAATGTGTTTTTGTGTTTTTCATAGTCTGTTTAACAATTCTGCAAAGTTTAAGGTCAGTCGATATAAAAAAATAGCACGGGTGAAAATACTTTTAAAAAAACTTTGAACAGTTGTCAAAACTTTTCTGTTAGGTATCTAAACAAACTGAAGTCCTTCTAATATTCCCTTGTGTCAGTTTAACAATTCTACAAAGTTTGGGGTCAATGGAAAAACTCAATTTTTTTAATATAACAAATAGCAAGGGTCTACACTTCAAAATATTAAAAAAACTTAAAATTTAACACTAATGGAACATAATTGAAACCATTTTTCTGTAACCTTTAAACACTTTTTTTGACTAATTACCTCATCGATCAACTTTCTTCCATTTTACTGTATGTTTATAGTTCTATTTTAGCCACGTTACTAATTATAAGCACCAACTAATTACAACGATATCTTTTTTCTACCTAATTAGACGCTCGCATTTTATCGTTGAGTTGTTACCGCTTATTTTTCATAATTGCCCACTTTTATCATACATATTTCGCGTCGCTTTAAATGTAAAACATCCATTTAAATTTTAATTCAAAATACATTTCTTAAGCGTTACTATTACCATATATTACCATGGAGCAATGGAGCGACGCTGTTGCTGTAGTTACAGGAGCAGACGGTGGGGTTGGAAAAGCGGTTATGGAAAAGCTGGCTAATGCTGGCCTGAAGGTACTAATTTTTTTTTATAGAGTATAAATATGCAAATTAAATTTACACCTCGGAACAATGGTAAATTCAATTTTCCTCGCCAATAATATGAAAAGCCTTGGATATTAATTAAACAGCACAAGATTTTTTATTGCAATACTGAATTTCGTTTAATGTAACCACAGTTTGTTTAAATGGTCCGGTTAAGATTTAGGCATGACAAATTTACCAAAAAGTCTTGCATACGTGTACACTTCCTACAAAGATATGCAACATTTTGTAATTGCTTTTAGAAGTACATGTTTCTTTAATTAGGCGTTTATAAGATCAAATATCTTATGATTTTCGACAAATATTTTCAGTATACTTTATTTAGTGCGTTGGCAATATCGTTTTGCCCTTTAGCATAACGTTAAATTGTCAGAACAGGAATTTTTGCTGCTATTAGGACGCCCACTATACATAATGTTAAATTTATTGGAATGAAGAGTACGCAACAATGAAGTCAATTAAACTGCCCCTTTAGCAGTCAGAAAGTTTTGGAAATGGCAATCTCTCTTGAATGCAGGCACGTGGTATTTTGTCTATTCCGATACTTTTAACAATCATTTTTAGCTGACTGAGCAGCATTACCCTTAACGCTTGCAAAAGCAAAATACATAACTATTAGCACATACTTGACTTGAAAAAGCATTTAAAAGTAGAAACTAATATTCTCATTGACCTAATCAAAGCCTACTCATGGAAAATTGTAGATGTTCATGCGTGCAATCAGCAATTTCAAAATATTATGCATCTTTGCGAAAAAAACATAGTTAAATAATTGCCAAATTTTTGCATATTTTTCTTCATAACAGTTTTTATCTCTCTTAAATTATTCCTAGGTAGTGGGATTTGATTTAAAGCTAGATGGAATTGTCTCTAAAATAAAGAACATGTCAGCTAAAATATATCCAATGCAAGTTGACATATCAAAGGAAGACAGCGTAATAAAAGCTTTTCAAGAAGTGGTTAAAAACATCGGGCCAGTCTCCGTTCTTGTGAACTGCGCCGGAGTTTACAGGTTCACCACCCTAATTAATGGGGATGCAAAAATGTGGAGAGAAGTTTTTGATACTAACGTGTTGGGTCTCTCGATTGTAACAAGGGAAGCAATTAAAATCATGGAAGGTTACAATATTAATGGACATGTGGTGCACATTTCTAGTATTTTGGGCCACTATCCTGTAAAAATGAGCGACGGTAATGTCTACAGCGCCTCAAAGTACGCTGTCAGGGCGTTAACGGAAACTTTAAGGCAAGAACTTTGTGCAAAGGACAGCAAAATTAAAATTAGTGTAAGTCCTAAGTCATCGAGGGCAAAATAGATTTATTATTATTAGAATTATATGATATTCAAAAACAGCTCAAAATTTTTAGACATTTTTGTTTATTCAAACGATTTTTAAGCCCTTAAGCCCTTCAAGGCTATTGCGAGATCCAAATATAGAACAACGAAGCTTATTGCAACGAAGTTTTACACTTTCAGCGAGTTATCTAAAAAATTCAGTTGCAAAACTACGCTAACCTATGTTATAAATAAGTTAAATGTGTGTTGAATGCTTTGTAAGAAGTTTACGTTTTTGAATGTTTGTTTTTCCTCCTGTGCTCGAGAAGACAATCCCAGCAATTCTAAGAGTAAACAAATGCAGTTTATCTTTGCTTTTACGCATGTGTTCGCCTCAGAATACAAAATAACAAGGAGTTTAAAATGCTTAAATACTGCATAATTTTGCACACAAAATAGTCTGCATAATATTCTTTATAAATTAAAAGTATTTTTAATCTATTATTAATTAACGGACAATGCAAGCTTAGTACAATATGAAGGAGCGAATTTATTTGTGATTTTCAAAATTTGGAACGTCATAGCAAAATATTTCTGCAATGTATTGTAAGAAGAATTTCTGAGAAGTATTATTAAACACAATTTTTGTATCAATATTCTCTCAAATAATGTACTGGTGTAGGTGATTTGTTCTTTTTTAGTTCTAAAATTTCATTGCAACATTATAATTAATAACTTTAAAATAGAGCATCAGTCCAAGCCTCATCGACACAGATCTGTGGAAAACAAATCCTGTGATGACAGGATCAATAGACAAATATTTTAAACAACCTTTGCAGCCAGATGATGTGGCTAATGCCGTTTTGTATATTTTGGGGACACCGCCACATGTCCAGGTAATATTAAATAATTTTAAATGCAAAACAATTATATTTTTTTTATTATTTAGTCATTTGTCTTTTTACCGTTAGGTGTAAGACTACATTAATTTACTAAACCAATTTAAGATAAAAAGTAAACACAAGTTCGATAAAAGTACATTTAACATAATATTTAATGTGAGCTTCACTATTATGTTAACTTTCTTTCTTCCTCACTATTCTTTTCCACCCCACTCTGTTTTGAGACAGCTCCTTTACGTCCTCCCATTTAATACCTTTTTCTTGCGCTGCCTTCTTTACTCCTTCTTTCCAAGTTTTTCTTGGTCGGCCCCTTTTATTTTTTCCCTGCGTCCTTGCTTCGTACGTTTTCCTTGTTAATTTTTCATCTGTCATTCTATTAATGTGGCCTAACCATCCTAACTGTCTTTCTCATATCTTAACTTCTGTTGATTTTATTTTAAGTTTTTCTCTATATGTCTCGTTTTTTATTTTGTCTAGTTTTGTCTTTCCCTCGATTGTTCGTAAAAACCTCATCTCGGCTGCATTTATTTTACCCAAGTTTCTTTTTGTAAGTGTCCATGATTCGCTTCCGTATAATAAAGTTGGTGTGACTACTTTTTTAACTACGTCTACTTTTGTTTCTTTGGATATTTCTCTTTTACTAAAGATGGTCGTTTTTAGGGTATTATATATTCTTCCTACTTTTCCTAGTCTGTCGTTTATCTCTTTGTCTTGTCTTCCGTTTCCTTCTATGATTGTTCCCAAGTATTTGTAATGTGTTACTTGTTCTATATATTGCCCTTCTATTGAAATGTTGTGTGAGTTTTCTTTCTCTGTTACTATCATGCTTTTTGTTTTCTGTACATTTATCCTCATATTAATTTTCTTTAGTTCTTCGTTTAGTCTTTCCATATTATACTGTAGGTTTGCCTCCGAGTCTGCTACCATCGCCATATCATCTGCGAATAATAACTCCGTCAGCTCAACCTTTTTCATCCTCCAATACCCCAACTGTAGTGGTCTGAACTTCTTTTTTGCTTTCTTTATTGCCTCATCTACTACGATTGCAAATAGCAATGGACTAAGCACGCAACCTTGTTTTAATCCTTCTTTCGTTTCAAACTCTAATGATTCCTCGTTATGTGTTCTTACCACGTTTAGCGTTTTATCATACATTATTTTTAGTGTGTCTATAGTTCCCCCGTCTATACCTTTGGTTTTTAGGCTTTTCCACACATCCTTCCTTTGTATTCTGTCGAACGCTTTCTCCAGATCAATAAAACATATATGTATTTCCTTATTTTTCATCATTGCTTTTTCTATCGTTTGTCGTAATATAAAAATTGGATCTTGCGTGCTTCTTCCCCTTCTAAAACCATATTGTGTTTCTTCTAACGTATTTTCTAATTTTTCCTTTATATTCTGCCTTCTATTATTCTGGCTAGTATTTTTGCTGGTATACTTATTAGTGTTATGCCTCTATAGTTTGCGCAGTTCCTTTTATCCCCTTTCTTGTAGAGTGGTAAAATAATTCCCATGTTCCATTCCTTTGGCATTTTTTTTGTTTTAATAATTTCGTTTATTATGCTTCTCAGGGCTTCTTTTCCTTCTTCTTCCAAGTATTTGATCATTTCTGGAGTAATATTATCGATACCTGGAGCTTTGCCTAGTTTTATCTTTATTATTGCTTCTTCCAGTTCTTCTTTTGTGATTGGTGCCATTTCTTGGTGTTCTCTTTCTACCTCTTCGTTTATTTTTTTGTGGTTTTCGTTTGCTTCTGTTAGTTCCATAAAATGTTGCCTCCATCTCTCTAATATCTTATCCTCCTCTGTAATTATCGTTCCATCTTTATCTTTTATATTATTTATGTTAAACTCTTTTTTTTGTCTTAATTGTTTTAATATGCCGTAAAACAGTTTTTGGTTATCCCTAAAGTTGTCATTCATGCTTTGTCCAAATTTTCTCCATGATTATTTTTTTGCTTCTTTTACTGCTTCTTTCACTTCTTTCCTCTTTTCTTTGTATTTCTCGTAGTCTGCTATTGTTTTTGTCGTGAGATATTTTCTCCACATCTCTTTTTTGCAAAACAAACGTTCTAATAAAATATTGAATACACAGTGTGCTTTAAATTTAGAACAATTCTAAATCGTATAAGATACAAGATTGATTAAAGGGGACAAAATTATGCTGCAGGAAAAGTGCAGGCTTTCGTAACATAAATTCAAACACATTGGTGGTCCGAATTATTATTGAAATTGAAAACTTTTGGTGTTGCAAAAACCCAAAGGTCAGTTGAAAAACTGCATAACAACAAAACTTTATAGATTTTTTCTGCCCAGCCTATAAATAATTTTGCAAGAATAGCGCTCCACGCTTAGCTCACTAAATTATGTAGAAGTTTTCAAGGACCGCGTTTTTACTTGCTTTCAGTTAAAACTGTTTTACTTTTCAGGTCCATGACATAATCATTCGGACAGTGGGAGAAAAAATATGATAGCATACATTGAGGCTTTGAAACTAGGTGGATATCTGCTCATTAATTGCTAGGAATTTAATTATAAATTTTAGATCTTTTTTTTATATATGGTTTTTGTGTTCTACTACTTTAAAACTAGCCTAGAATAAGTAAAATAACTGTTAATGTACTTGATAGTGAAGATAAGAATGTAATTAAAATCCTTAATTGCGTAACATTTTTCATTATTTCGTTATTCTAAACACAATTATGTTTTTTAACAATAATTTTTCTGTTTGCGAAAAACTTTGTAAGGTTTTTGAAAGTCCCTATAATGGTTAATTATGATTAGATGTTTTTCTCTGCGTACTTCAAATTATATTATAATAATCGCTACAATACTCGTCTCACACCCAAGCTTTTAAATTTCTGCTTGTTGTCTCGCTCCAATTCCGTCACCGACAACAAAGTTGTCTAATTTAACCAACTTTGTCCCGTTCATCAAAGCAGACACTCAATGCTACCTAAAATATTCGCATAGAATTTCTTTATCAAAGCAGTTTTCATTTATAAATCGTGCAGTCGTCTTGCGTAAACGCATGCAATAACTAAAAGAAAATTGGATGCCGAACAGTTGTAAAAATCAGACTGGAGAAGCGAGTAAAATACACAGCAAGAATAAGATGAGGACATCGGATAAGCAAAACCACAATAAATCTTGCGTCCGCCACAAACAAACTAGGTCTGAAGCTCAACTAGACTTCAGGCGAGGTTCACGGACGCAGAATAAGTCTTTGTTAGAGAACAATAGGCCAACAAACTGTCTTTTCTCACGACACCAAGTAGACGAATGAATTTAGCTAGAGTTGAGAGCCTTAATTGTTATCATATTATGCAGCTTAGGAAACTCATAAAAAATATTTTGGTAGTTCGATACGAGTGCAATAAAATATGTATTGGCTCTTGATTTTTGTCAAAATGATGGGCATTATCTAACCTAAAACACATTAAAGATAACATTTTAATTAGTTATAGCGGATTATTATCTAAAATAGTTTCAAGATGAAACTAAGTTGAGATTTTCTTCAAATAGTGATTGGTTTTACAAATATAGTAGGAGATAATATAAATAAATTTAATTAAAACTCAGCTTACCTTTTCTCAAGGATATCTAGCTGAAACGCTGGACAAGTTTCAAAACTCACTATCAAACAGTTGTTTCTTTTTTCAGTTACTGCTTATAAAAGCTATAAAATTTTACTGTAGGCGCTAGCATATAACAAAACGCATTCAATATAAAATCTTAAACATTTAGTGGTAAAACTACAGGGAGTGCTACCAAGATATTTTGCTTAAATTGGGACATTAGCATTCTCCAAGTCTTAATTAAATGCAGTAACACCTCGAGTAGGCCATGTTTCAAGGTAATGCTCAGTTGATGATACTAAAGTGTTTTTAATTAAAGTGAGATTGTCTACAAAATTAAATTTTATTCGCGATTACCACAAAAAGTCGAAGCTTTTAAATGGAACTTTTCTACAGTAGTATAAACAGTTACAAAATAAGTTGAATAGTGTTTTTAAAATTGGCCTTTTTGTACCATATAATAAACTAACTTTTTACTAAAGGTTGGAATAACGTGTCAATAATATTTGCACTGCTTCCATTTGTCTAAAACTTTTTTATTTATTACATGAACTTACTTTTCAATAAACAATTATAGGTGTGCTATAAGCATGCAGATCGATTCTGTACGTTACCACTATTGGTTTAAATAAATCATTGTGTAGGGTCCTCATTAATCAACTGCGTCTTTACTTTCAAAACTTTTGGGTCAAAACAGATGTCGAAGTTCAACGCACGATTAATTTATCGAATAACATTGCAAATGTGATCGTTCGGACGTAACTTATTAGGATATCCCTTCACAGAAATAAATGGACCATGAATAATCAAGAAGTTGTAAAAGGTTTTAACAGTTTCTTATTGGATCGATCGCACAAATTTATTAACTAAATTCTTTGTTGTGGAGACTGCTGAAAAGTTTACATCTAATTCTGGAACTATTCACAACCAAATTGTACTTTTTAAGAAGTAGTGAACAAGTAAGATGGATGTATTTTATTTGTTTTAGTGATGACAGGGCAGACGGAGATGTCTGAAATTCATTTCATTTATATCGTTCAACTATGGAGTTTTCCCCCAATAAAATTTGTCAGTAAAACTTATTTTTCAGACTTAGTTTAAATGTTGCTATTAAGCAAAAATTTTGACTACGTTCGGGCTTATGAAGAAAAACCTATGTCTCTAATAATATGTCAGTGCTATCATCTGTTAATTCTTTTAGGTTAAGCATTCTGCTAATCTAAACATTTTTTTATCTCTGGCGGTTCTTGAGATACCCATTTTTTTCACTTAAATGTAAAGATAAAAAAAATAATTGTAACAACAGTTTAAAGTTAACAAAATCGATTGTATATCAAAGCCATCTTTGATTTTGATGAAACCTTCTTATAGGTACTAATTTTTGTTTGTTTTAACTATGCGATTATCATTACTTTTTTGATAAAAACACATAAAACCTGCCAAAATGTTAGCTGTTGAACTTTAAGACCTATTTATTTATGATTTTTATTGGCTATTAGAACGAACGAGCTTCAAAAGTGCTTCTCTACAAGTAGTAAGGATCACTTAAAGCACGCTCTATTTGAGATTCGCTCTTGCAGGCAAGCCAAAGGATATGTTTATACAATAAAACAAGTCCTATTTGCTTTGTGAGACCAATGTAAATCACTTAAAGATCACTTCGAGTACATCGCTGTTTGCCTACTGAACAGAACCCAATTTCACTTTGGATCCATTCTGGTACATTTGATCTTAAAACTTTACCGGTAACTTGGCGATAATGTTAAACGAGTTAGCTCAAAAACTAACTTTACGGAGGTAATTTTTCGGTGTTTTTGAGTTAAACGCGAGACAAGATACATATTGCAGTATCTTGTAGTTGTTTTCATAGTTAATTAGCTTAAGATAAACGTCTTTTAGGGGTTTAATAGATGATGTTTATCGCCTAAAGGGTTATCTGTGTATATCCTTCGGTATTTTAGTTATTGCATGTGTCAGATAAACTTAGAGCCGACATGATCTGTTGGCTGAAGTTGTTAAACTTATCTACCAATCGTGAGAGGTGTTAATTAATCTAATCCAACATGTTTAGTACTCTTAACACCATTATTGATCAGCTACTGGTTGAGTACAGGTCCTAGCGATGGGGTATATTAAAGATTTACATACAATTTGACTGAATGTTGCATGTTTTTAAATTTGTGCTTTGTACATTTGATAAAATAGAGTTTAAATTTGCTTTCAAAGACAAAACTAATTAATTAACAGCAATTTTATTGTAAGAAAACTATGGGACAGTATTTAAAAAGGTGAAGTGTTATTTTGTATTGAAAAATAACAAGTTTGAATTAAAAATTAATATTTTAATATAAATAGTATAATTTGTATTTCACAAGTTGAAATTTGTGTCTTGTTTGATCACTTTTACAACAACAAAAAATTGTTGAGTGTTTATATATGTTGATTGTAATTTAATTTGTAATATTTTTAAGATCAAAATATACCAGAATTGTAGAATAAGTAGGTGCTATAGAAAATAACCAATGTATCATTGTTTTACTTTTAATGATTTGGTTTCAAGTATTTTTTCTGACACAATCCCCATAAAGAGGAACAGTGAAAATCCTAGCACATAAATAGCATCATTTCTGCTTAAGAGCAAAATGTATTCAAACAATTTCTATAGTACCTAGTGTATTGTAAGGGAGATTATTTGGAGGTAAACTAAAGCTCAAATTTTATACTTAAATCATGTCAGGACCACATCCTCAAATACCTAAGCTGGGGTTAGAGAAATCCCATCAAACTTACAGAGGGTTAAAAATAAGCATTTTGAATTTTCAGATCACATTTTGGGAAATTTATATTATCTATATTTTTTCTTCGATGCCCTTGACAAAGTTCCGTAAAAATTGTATTGCACAATATGAGAAGACAAGAGGAATCCAGTTATCTACGCCTCTAAACAAAAAAAAGTTGCTTTGTGGAATCATAAATCAGACCCTAATGGAAAACTTTGTTGGCATATTCGCTGCCAAGCTCGTCAAATTTCATGTTTTTTTTTTCCTAAACCACGTTTGTATCACAAATCCCTGCACGGCCAATGCACTTAAAAGTAATTTAACTAAAATTGTCATTCTGCCAACGGCTGCACCAAGTGAGTGCATCGTAATTATATTTGTCATAATCACAGCATGCGTAATTGCGCTGCCCACGTCCGACAAGGCAGGCAGTTAATAGCGCTGTGAATCGAAATGGCAGGATAATAAACACAGCGTTGTTATGGAGGGTCGCCACGCGCCAAAGGATAGAACCGAATGATAAACAGGATACCCTGTAACGTGGGATTAGCATGCAGGACAATATCACTGAATAAAATCCCTGTTCGCCGTTATTCTTCCTGATGAAACGGTTTACTGCCGATCAGAACTGTGAGTTGTCTTTAAAGTTTTGACAACGTTAGGCTGTTAAATTCACAGCCTTTATCCTTTAACATCGATTCTTTATGAGTATATAAAGATTTTAAAGGCTTTCCATCAGTAGTTTACTTGGTTTTGTCATTCTACATACGAAATTACGGAATATTGCATTCCCTACTTTATAAAAGTTTTAAAAAAACATGTATACATTTTAATACTTGGGCATAAAATCTGACATATTTTTTAACCTCTTTGTCCACAATATTCCTTGAGTAAAAAGTGTTAAATTTTTTAGAAAAAATTAAGTTGGATATCTATAATCTTATGTTAATCTGCGCTACGTTTTAAGTTTAATTTTAACTGAATTTGCCTGCTAGGGTATTTTGTTTTAATAAATTATCGTTTTCTTTGCAAGCAGGATTGTTATTTGTAGACATGAATTTGTGTTCGCTCATTTTTGGATGTTGCACAGATGTTATAAATTAATTTTTATGGTCAATCTCTTGCGTGATATTTCCTTTTTCAACACGGTCCTTTTTTGCGTTTACATGTATTTGATTTATGAAGTTAATGCAAGGATTTTGTCAATAAAAAAAGGTGTAATCCGTAAAGTTTACGGTTTTAAGGGGAATTAGGTTGTCTCTTGTCTGGTGGCTTGTGAGATATTGTTCATAAAAATTATTGTGTTGGTTAGTTCCTTTTTATTTTTAACTGTTTTGTAAACACCTAAAATAAGTACACTTCAAATGTAAAACGTTTGCTTTTTTTGGTTTCAAAGTTTCCTTGGAAGAAAAAATCTTTGACCTACTAATAAGATTGATCTTGCATTATACAATATACTTAATTTAATTAAAAATTTCATTCAGACGACAGCAAAGTTCAAAACGTGTAAGACGGTGCTAAATTCGCCAATTCAATTCATTCATCCCAAACAATTACAAAGAACACGAAACTTTGCCGGTGATATTTCCGTCCTGTTTACCTTGTTTCGCGAAATAACATTGTCTTGCGACAAAGCAATGCTTCGAGCACATTTAATGCATAAAAATGAGATCCAGTTAATGAGGAAGTTGAAAAAGTTCCGAATTACATGCGTGAATACACAATGAACAAAGTTGAACGAAACTCAAAACTTTCAGCGTTAGGTAAAATAATTAGAACTGCCCCTGAAACGTTGCTAATTAGTTTGTATTTTTAATTACCGAGTTATCATGACATTCAATTACAGGGCAGTGAGTTTTCGGTGCATAACAAAAAAATTATTTTTAAATTCGACGAGACTGGGTCGCTAAAAAGTGGTTTTTATCATAACTACAAGACGAAAAGTATGATTTTTAAATGTTACTTTTTTATTTTTACAAACTAATCGTTAAAGAGGGAATTTCAGGTCAAACATTTTAGATAATAATTAGATCAACGCAACGTTCCCCACATAATTGAGCACCCCAAAGCCTAAAACTTTCTTTGATAATACTAGCCAAACCCGCATCACATCACAAAAAACAACCTGCAGCTGACACAACACCTTACTTAAAACATTAAGCTGTATTTTACAAGTTGCTCACCCACACTTTACGATTAATACCGGGGTGTCCCAAAGAAAGCGTAATAATGCAATTATAATTTAAAAAAAAACAAGCTAGGTGTGCGGGTATAAAACCATCACACTTAACAGAAAAACTTGAGGTCAAAGTTTCCTTTTAGTACCGAAGAAGCTTTCAGAATAATGTTGTTTGCTTTCCACTAATCGTTGTTATCTTACGCAAAGTGTTTCGGTGGCCACGTTTCATAATTTATTTTTAAATATCGCTTGGGCCAAATTAAAATGTTTCGAGGCGTAATTTTTTAAATTCGAAGTGCATCAGAGCGCCGGAGGTTCAAGCACACGGAGTACAAACGAAAAACAACTGTTCGTTCGTGTTTTAAGGCCCATTTTTAAAAGGCACCCTTGCGCCGCCGGAAATAAACGACAAAGCGTAGAGTACAAAAGGATTGGATGCAAAATTCAAACTGTAGGTTTAACAGCATTAGAAGACAACTCAAGTACGTTGCGGGGTAGCAGTTGAAAATAGGGTTCTATAATTACTGCCTGAGGTACAGTTCAAAGGATTCATCTGGTTGATAAGGATAAAGGTGTGAATGTAAATTTGAGAACAATGGAGACGAAGAAAATAGGTATACGCAATGAAGTTATTTTACAGTGGTTACACTGTTAACGCAGAATTTTATGAAGCAATATAATCCGGTTATGAAATCGTATACAGGTAGCACTTTTTTACAATTAAAATATCACTCAGGATATTAAAAAAATTCTTATTACAGCAATGAGTGTATAAATTAATAGTTATTTACGTACAAAGACCGGAAAGTGGTATTTTACTGAATGAGTAGACAGTTTTTGTAGTCCTGAAAGCATACGAGTTCAGTAAAGACACTTTACGGGTATGTTACGTACAATATTTTGGCTTCGTCCGTCAATGACACCAAAATCACTATCGTCACCATCCATAATTAAACAATGGCTTAACAAACTACAAGTGCAAACTCGCTTGGTGGTATAATGACGTTTGTTTGACAGCGCAAATCAACAGAACAACCCATCACCATGGCAACCAGCTACTTTCTGGTGCCTGTACACCTGAGAGTAAGGTACTCTCGAGAGTAGCGTCGCCAAGGATACAGCCAATCGCGAGTTACTCTCAGGGGCTGTATCCTTGGCGACGCTACTCTCGAGAGTACTTTACTCTCAGGTGTACAGGCACCATTCCGGTCTAGGCCGGTAGAGGTGTTATTACCATGGTAACCAGTTAATTTCTAGCCTAGACCAGTAAAGATATATTTCCAGCCTAAAAATTGATTGGAAACAACCGATTTTCTGGACGGACGCAGAAAAGTTGTATTACACTGTGATATCATTATCTTGGTTAGGGGTGGTCATGGAATGAAAAACTGCCGGCTTGGCTTATATAATCCCATTGTAATACCGAGCTTGGTGGCTGGTTGGTAAAACAACCTAACTTGTAATCGGGAGGTCCTGGGTTCGATTCCCCAGGGCCGACTGTCATTGTAGATGTTTCAGGTGGTTTCCTCTGTGGTTAAGGCAAATGCTGTGGCAGTACTTCCACCTATCTTTGCCCATCCTTGACTATCTACATCCCTACTTATTATCCTTGTACCTCTTACGACTGAAGAGGGGGTCAACCCCCCATAGCAGTCTCCGCGCGAGCGGAAAAAAACACGAGACCTTTAACCCCCTTAACCCCATTGTAATAATTTTGTTAAAGTCTCATGCTATTCAATTCTTTTGCAATTCGTCCTCACTGCTCCTAAATAAAATAAACGAATACCAAACACCTTGAAAAGTTTTGAAACGCTATACTGTACGTTGTGAATAAAATTAGATGAATGGCTTATCAACAAAATTGAATTAAAAATGTATTTCCGGTGTATAACACAAAAATCATGAAGCTGTACTTTGCAATCGCTTGAGGCTAATTCGCGGTTACAAGCGTCCTGCCGTCAATAAAACCCCGAAAGACAATAATTTGTGTGCTTTAGCTTGTTTTTATACTCACTGTGTTCTAAATAGCGTTGTGGCGATGGTGTACAGCATTAAAAGTAATGTTTCTCGTTCACTTGCACATTTTTTTACCTGCTTGCTCAGAACTTTTATTGCGATAATTTCTGCAAATCAAGTTGGTAAAAAACAGTTGTGTAATTCTAACACAAATCGGTGAAAAACTGTTTGGTATTTGTAAAAGATAACCTAAATTTTGTGTTAATCAACGATTTGCTGTATATTTTAGCAGCAAAGCTGATAGTTTTGTAGTGAAAATTAAGGATTTGAGTTACACAAGGAAACAGTTTTGAAAATTACTTATTTGTTAGGTAATTCTTTTGTAAAACTTAGGTTATTTTCATAAAGCGTTTAATTTCTCTCCTTTTTTGATGTAAATTAATTGTGATATACGTCACACATTTCCTGTAGCATACTTTGAAATTTTTCAAGTTACTCGGACACTTATCACAAGTGCATTTACAACTCACTCAAGTATTGGAACACTCAGCAATATTAAAAAAATGTTCAAAGGGTTGAATAAAAGTGTGGGTGTTCCCAGTTATCGACTACGATATTTAAGTGCTTTATAGGAATGCAGGGAATTCTATTGCTCTATTTTTTTGCTGTGTTCTGTGTCCTTGCCGTCGCGTTGGCACCACTGGCCCCAATCATAAATCTGCTAGGATGAATTCTCGTGGGGGTTTTGCGCAGTTTTATCCTTAGTGCGCGGATGTAATAAACAGATTTGCTTCTTGAGTGCATGGACATAAGAATAATTAATTTTATTAGTCGGAAACTAAAATTAATAGGATTAGCAGACGTCATTTAATTCAGTTATTGTCACTAAATACGAGGTGAACTGTGTTTTTAAGTCTTTCAGTGCATGTTTAACTGTTTATGTTTAAATTGTGCTTTAAAAGAAAATTTCCGAACTGGTTTTTCGTTGAAAATGGCATTCTACTACGGTATATTTTACTGAATCACTATTAACTTTGGGAGTATATCAGAACTTTTTAGTATCAATTTTAATCATCCACCTTGCTTATTGTATCGTTAACAGCATAAAATGATTTACCTGGTCAACAAAAGAAAACCGTTTAGCGTTTCCAAGCGGTTGTAACGCAATGTTAATCAGCTAGAATTTTCTGTTTTTGAATTCGTTTTAGTGATTAGGTACTTCTTGTAATGTGAAAACATGGCGCCAGAATCTTAAGTGCCGTTTAAGATAAAGTGCGAACTTATGAACCCCAAAATTGGACTTGCAAATGAGTAAATGTTACCACTAGAAATAAAACCAAGTCTTACTGTGACAAGAATATAAAACAAATGGACTAGTACTTTTGTTGTTTAGCTAACAACTTTATTTAACCTCAGCTTAATGCTAAAGAAAACTACTTTTAAAACAAACGGAGTTCTTTTTAATAAAAAAAACCAAGCATGGAATAATTTTAAAGCTCTATTCGACACGTTTAACATTTTTGATAATTCAAAGAAATCTATTATTCGACGTTGTATGGAACGAGCCCATACATAAATACATATATTTCTTTTAGTTTAGCATTATACAGAATAGTTCAAAGTACCCATGATAACGTGGCCGACGACTGTGCATTTCCTGTTTGCGCTAAGTGACATCTAATCAAAACAAAAGACAATGGCTTAATGGACAAGAAACCCTACGAGGACTTGAATGTAATCGGTTTTAACAATAACAAGAAACTGCTGCGCGTTATATATTTAGTCCTATGACCCGTCACTAAGTAAATCATAAATGCTGAACGGTACACAGGGGATCGCGTGTACGATAATTCCCCAAGAAATTCGTCATCCTAGACGTAAGAAGCTTTAGACGTCGTCGGAATATAGTAAAACAATAGTTGCGAGTTATCGTCTCATTTTTCAAGAGGAGATAGGGACAGTTTCGAAAGAAGAGGTTTAATGCTTTGTGAAATTGATATTTTTTCATCGTCTTGTATGTTAGTGCAATAGTGGCAAGTTTTTTTGTGAAAATATAACGCTTTGAGCAAACAAATTTACCAATTTTTTCTGTCAATAGCAACTTTGTTTTTATAAAAGTAACTTTCCGTTTACATTGTCGATCAAATTATTTAAACAGTCATATTATTCACATTTTTGCAGATGCAAACTGGAATGCAATGCAATGCAACTTTTTTCTCATACTTCTTTACTTCCTACTCTTCTCTTTTTTAATTTTATGGTTCTTCACTGTCATATCTAAGGCCTTTGTTCAGGTTGATGACATAATTTTTTTTTTTTTTTGCTAACCCAATTTGGCAATTCCTTTTGTTCATGGCAGCTTTTCTAACCTCGTCCATTGAGGTTTTCTCTGGTCTTCTTATCTGTGTTTATCCTATATCCCATGCTTCATAATTAGTTCTTCATATTTTAACTTTTTTATTCCATGTACATAACATAACCATCTTAAAGGTGCTCTCTGGTTAGAGATTCTCTGTATTTTTCGCTTTTAATTCAGTTCCTACTTACATGTAAGAATTTCCAATTTTTCTTTGAGCCTCTTTTTCAAAGGATTCATTACAAAGTTATTTTGAATTGAAGGAAACTTACTTTATTTTAAAATCGTTTGAATTGTTTAGTAAGTTATCAATCGGATCTTTTGAACCTTTTAATGTCGTGGATAAAATATTTATGTGGTTTAATAATATTTTTATATATCTAGCAGCTAATGCTGACGATAAGAGCATTTTGGGCTTTTAAAATTAACCTAATCTGACCTAACTTGAAATAGCCTGGCCTAACCTGACCTAGCCTAATTAAAAATTAGTGGCAATCTAGTATTTTTCTAAATGTTTTAGGCATCATTTAAGTGTTTATTGGAAGGAAATGTGTCTCTTTTTTATTACCTTAAGATTGTTGTTAATATTTATTGGGAAAATCAAGTGTAAGTCTATTTGCAAAGTAGCATTACGAAATATATTTGACAGAACGTAAAAGCATGGAAACCAAATAAAATTTTCACGAAACTTAGAAAAGTAATCTTATTATACCCTCAGTGGTCTGAAGTTTAATAAAGTACGTGATGAAATCTTGTTTATTATAACGTGATGTCCTCGGAGATGCAGCGTGCTCCATTCAAGTACTTTCTACTTCTCTTAACTTATTTACTGCATTCACACTTTCAACCCTTGCCCGCAAGTGTATTCATCACCTCCACGTATGCATACATGTACAAACATATCGTCTTGTAAGGACGTTCTGTAAATATTTGTAACCTACTGCTACTTAGCGAATAAGCACGGTAGGTAAACTGATTGTATTTTAGTCTACATTGTCCTTTGAAGTGGTATTAATGTGTTTATAATTGTTATTGTTTGGCAAACCGTGGGCTGTGGTTTGTATAGTGTTCCTACAATAAGATTAAATTATTTTATCAATTATTGTTGATTGTGTTTTATACTCTATTAAAATTTTTGCCTCGGTGAAAAAAAAATGAAGCCCTATAACTTATAACACGTTTTTAATCGTATTCAGCAGTTTAACTTTAAATATAAACAAAAATTCATGTTGTCCTATCACAAGGTAACTTGTTTGTGACTTGCTTAAAAGCGCTTTCCCATCATCCTTTATTCACATTTCACCTAAACAGGATGTTCTTCGGTGTATAATGATGTTCGAGTGGTTTAAACTTATCGACGATAGATGCTTTAACTTTCAATTAATGTATCAAATTTCGTTCTAATTTTACAGAAAGTAGGTCTAAACGCACGTGCGCGCATTATATTTTCGTGTTGGGGCCTTTTGCACTTACAACGAAGGCAATTTTAAACGAACTACGTTATATCCTGATGCAATGTTAATAGGATGACACTGCAGTTGAAAAACTATTGCATAGTTGTGCTTAAAATGAACAGAGCAAAGTGAAACACTAAAAGTAGAAGCTCGGAAGAGTTAATTGAAATTTAATTGAAGCATGTATTTCTTGTTTCATGCAATTAGCAAGCTTTTGCGTATCAGTTTGTCTCGTTCTTTACACAAAAAAAATCCTAAATGGCTTATACGAGAAAGAAGAGAAAATATCAGATTATTTTTAAGTGGCAGCATAAAAATACCAACATTCAAAGAGGGTTTTTATTAAATCTGTCTGACAGGGTCTCCAGGGAGTCATGTAGCCAACTGAATACCCTAAAAGTTTTGAAATGCGTGTTTTTTTTGTGTGACTGAATAATACGCATTATAATGAATTTAGTTTCGAACCCAAAAAATCTTAAAATGGTTGTTATGTAAAAATATTTTAACGTGGAATAAATCACGTTAAGATTTCTTAATACATTAAGAATGAGTAGGTAAAATCCTAGCATTAGAAATATGTTGCAAACCTTTTTAACTGGGATCCAGAACCAACAATAAATTTGCAAGGAGCCTGTGCTACATGTTTTTGGAATTATAATATGTGACTGCCTCTTCTTGAATATTCAACAGCTGAACTTTTTCACCTGCTTTTGATTTAGATTTTCTTGTACGTTTTGGTGTCGAGGTTTGTTTTTCTAACTCTTGATTATGCTTCTCCATAGGTGTCTATCGTTGGGTAACTGTAGTTCATTTCTCCTGACTTCTTCTTTAAGTCTCTGCCTCATTTATTTCCCTTTTTCTATTCCAGGTCTTTTTTATCATTCTTTTCGTTCAAACTTTATTTACCATTACATTTTTACCTACCTACTTTCTGGCATACGTAATAAATGTTACAGCCTTCTAAATGGGGTTGACTCCATCATTTTCTTTATATCTTAAACCACTTTAAAAACAGCGACACAATTATCGTAGTTTATTTTGTTAACAACACGTTCACCTTGTTTTCGATGAGGTAAAAGTCTTTATTTATAAAATACTCCTTTTTTGTTTGAATGATCTAGGTCTGTTACTTCTCGGTTCTGATCTTTGTTGATTCAACTGTTTTATCTTAAAGAAATGTCCTTAAAAGCCTGACAGGTACCTTCTGAAACGCCCCTTGTAACTGATTTACTTAAGCAAATCGTGAGTGAAACACAAACGTTAAAATTTGAACGATATTCTATTTACCAATGTACCAGCGCGTGCCAAATTTAGTAAAGGGTTAATTTCCCTCGGCGACTGGTTTCTACTGGACCTTATAAACGCAGTTGCTGGATGTCCTGACGGCTTTAGCAAACAGCATTCAAGAACTAAAAGCAAAACTTTATGTCGGTCAAATAGTTCGCAAAATTTTGTCAAAATGCAAACACATCGAAAAGTGTATCAAACTATCGATGTGAATGACTTCAGCCTACTTCAGTCTCTTGTCTCCCACAAATTTTACTGTTGTATAACTTAAACCAACGGTTTTTGTGTTAAAAAAATTATATGAGACGCAAATTGCGTTTGTGTCTAAGATATCAACGGATTCAATATGCGCTATATTAGGCACAATCGATTCAAAAGTTTTAATCGGAAAACTGCACCGTGTGAAGATAGAAACAGAGCGTCGAGCTAAGTGGAAACCTGGGACTAATTTAGTAAAGTTGTTTTTTCTTCGGAAGTAGCTACTGTCTGCTTTAATAAAGAATAGAAATTGCGGTTTCTTTTCTTTTCGGACGACATCTGGTCGTTATTGAGCTGGTAACGCCTCGCTGTAAACATTTTTCTTGCTGATGCAAAATTCTCTATGAAATATGCGTGTAGACAGTGCTGTACCGTTACAAAAATAACGTTATTTATCGGGGCGCATTAGCCGCGGTCAAATAATTACATAAATCATTACAATTAATTTATATTTCAATAAATCATCCATTGCCTGTAACGTGCACGCTCGCAGTTCAGTAGCTGATATTTTTTTAATGGAGTTGATACATTTTATCAGCGGTTATATGTGACACACATAATTATGTGTCGTTATCAAGATTTGCAGTAATTCAGTTGCTCTAAATCAAGTCGCCTGGGTATTCTGTGATTAACTATGAACAGTTTAGCGAGCTAAAATTATCGTTGGCGATGTATGATATTGTTGATTGTTGCATATAATTTAATTTAGAGCCGAGAAATTAATTATGAATTGTGTTGGTAACTATGGACAGTTTGTTTTAACCCTTTATCCTACCATTCGTTTAAAAATTGTTTTGAGAATTATTTAATAATAGTTCCAGAAGCATCTTTATTTCAACTTCGTTTCGATATTGGTCAAACTTTTTTTTAAAAACTTTATTAATCAAACAACATCTGCTAAACAGTGTTCCACAACAAACTCTTCCTGCCATGAATAATTCGCCCTTCGTTCACTCAAAACCGTTAACAGTTTGTGGTGTTTCGCACATCACTGACGTGAAATTTTACCATCGAATTAAATACGATAATGCATTTTTAATTAAAACGTCAGCTTGTGTTTAAACTAAATATCAAATTTCATTACGGTAATTAAGGCGTGATTTACGCTTTGTGCTCTTGTAATAATTTGCAAGTGAAACTGTACGTGTAATTTGACAAACAAACCACAAATTTGTAGGCCCATTGTGACATGACATCACTTCAAATAGAACGTGATATTGAAATGGACAAATAATTGTTGATTGTTATGAGTTATGATAATTAACTTATGAAAGAAGTTTGTTTGGTTTTGTAAGAATTTTAAGCTCTTAAAATTGATCTATTTAAAAATGCCAAACTAAATCATTATGCTCTTAATTTTGCATTACCCAAAGAAACAAAACATCGTCTATTATTAACAGAAACTTAATTTTTTAAGTAAAATATGTAAACCATTATCCGTTATTATTTTTTTTACTAATTTTTAACTATTTTTTAAATTCCTTATTACTCAATCAGCTTTTTTTGAGTAGGTACACCGTACTCAATTTCACACAAATTTCATTATGAGCGCTTCCCATAACAAATACGGCCTTAATGTTTTATCTCATGTAATAAATAGGATGATAATAATGTAGTTTGGCAAGACCTTTCACCTTTGTCCCTTTAAGATTAATCTAATGCTGAGAGTAGGCGTGGGTGAACAAATGATAGCATTAAGGGAGTGGATCACAATAATTTTGTCTCGCTTATATAGCTTTAGCGATTGAAGAATATTTTTGTTGAAAATTCGCTTACCGCGGTCTCTTAACTGCAAAGTATGTTTCTCAAAACGAGTTGAAATTGAACTATTAATCAGAAAATTATCATAATAAGTTTAAAGCCAACAGCTTAACACCTATTAGTGGGGTTATTTGTACAGGAAGTCAAAACAATTATATGCTGATGCTCTTTGAATGTGCAAATATAAACAGTGTATCTTATATATTGCAAAAAAATTCGGGAGGTATTTCAGTATAGAAAATGAAGGGGGTGTTTTATTTACCTACATTTTTTTTCTTAGACGTCACCTTTCGGAGTTACACCCCCTAATTTTATTAGTTTTTTATTTTATGTAGGAAAATGATATTTGGGAGATGTATAGTATTTATTAAAATTTCCCATGATAATATTTTTAATTATCTCCCATCTTTACAAGGGGCTGAAAAGTACGACCCGTTTGTTTTTTTTTTTATCAAAACCCTTTGAAGGCTTAAAATTTTTCAATTTAAAAAATTTTCTTTTAAAGCTTGATTTAAAAAAAAATTCTTTAAATTTTTCTGCAAGAGACTACTATTTTTTATGGGCTAACCCATACTACAACATTTCTGTACCCAATTTTCCAGGGCTCCATTTAAATAAAACTTTTAAAAATATTGGTGCTTTGCAGCATCCCTGTCTGTCATTTTGTGATTTTGATTTCTATGAAGACAATGAGTGTCTCCTGATTGCAATAATTTTTCAAGCACTTGTTTAGGGCAGATAAAGTTATCATTACTTTAAGTAAAAAAAAATACGGGAATATGCAGGATGTTAAACAACAAAACGGCTTCCAAGCTGGAAGATTCATTTGTTGATTTACTCATACATCATGTACAGTAATAAGTACAGATAAAATCAGGGCACTTAATAATCTAGTTGTATAAAAACAGAAAAAATTCCACATCTTTAGGTTCCACACACGATTTCATACGCCCAAAAGTCGTGCGTGCCATGAATGTACATTACGTGAATCGCTTTCGCCCGCTTCGTCAAAAGTAATGAAATTTCAACAATTTGTTAAATTTAGCCACGTGGCAGACAACCTCATATTACTAACATATCTGTCAAATTAGTTGAAACCGCAGCAAAATTAAATTAGCAGCAGATTCAGAACCGAAAAATAAATTTGAATACATTAACACACGAGAAGCTTAACGTTTAGTGGCCAAAAAAAAATTGTTATTGAATGAAATAAGTTAACACATCTGGCCATGCACTGTTTTTTCTATAAAACGCTTAATCCCAACGTGTATATTGCTGCTTTATTGAAAAGTAAATAAGCCAGAATATCTGTAGGCGAATCGTTTTTATACATAGTGGAACATAAAACCTAATCTATGCTGACAGTCAGTTAAAGTTGATAAAAAACGGAAATAACATTTGAATTTGAGCCCTGTCTTAAACGTTTTTAACGCCCTTTAACGTAGTTTTCACAACGCGACTTAAAATATAGTTGAAAATACAATATATCTGCTACTAAAAACTTTAATTTTAAAATTCAAAGTACTTGCTTGTTAATTTTTAACGCCAAGCTTCAAGAACTCATCTCGGTTATTTTTAAAAGAGTCAGTGTTGTTGATTTAACGTATTATTTTATTGTGTATGTTTGTTAATTTAATCAATTTTGATTCAATACACCACTGTAGAAACCAAACTAACTTATTTTATTGTTTAAAGTTTAATATTCGCTTGACAAAGTTGATTATTGTATGTTAAATTAATACTGCCTTAAGTAGATTGTGTTCTCCTTTTTGCGTTAAGGAATTAAACAATCAGAACTTTAAAACCATGAACAAACTGATAAATCTCTCAAAACAAAAAAGTTAGTCTGAAGGACTCCACTGGGACGAGGCTTACAGCCGTTTGGCAGCTCTAAAATACCATTACGGGACTCACTTCATTTTCAGCAAGATAGAATGAAATTATTAAGCAGAGTTTAAACAAAAAACGTCATTCCGCTACCCTTAAAATGATTTTTTCCTCCAACAAGGTTTATGGATGCGTTAGGGCGTATCAAGTGTTATGTTGTTTTTAAATCGTTGTATTACACAATTAACTAAGAAGCTAACTTTGCAAGATTTGGACAGACATTTCAAGTAATTTAGTACAGTGTCTGCCCTAGTTTTGGAATAGTGCCCGGCAGTGATGTGAAATGACGGTCATTTATGATTGTGACGTCATGACCGTCATGACCGGTCATATGACCGTCATTTATGATTGTTTTTATAACAATGGTATAAAATTAAGTAATAGGAATAATAAATAAAAAGCAGAATTATTAGTATCAGTATCTCTATCTGGGTAGGGTTGCCAACTGTTGAGTACAAAAAAAGAGAACATTTTTTTCAATAAATTTATTTTCTTTATAAACTTATTCGTATACACGTTTTTTTACGATAATTATATAAGATTGGTAACTTAAAAACAAATTCTAATTGCACATAAAAATTAAATGTAGTCATTTTTTATTCATCATCCTCACTTTCGTCTTTTTTGTATTTATCCACACTACTAATTTCGGGTAGTATTTTATTATTTTCTTTTATTTCATTATAAAAATCGATACACGAAATGTTCTTATAATTATAAACTATCTTTAAAATTCCGCGTACAGTGGAAATTTTAAGTTTATTTCTCTCTTTATTCCACTGTCCGCCGATCATGGAAAATATTCTCTCCACGTTCGCGTTTTGGCCAGGTATTGCAAAAAAAATTCACAGATTTTTAGTATTTCAGAATGAAACTCAAAAGTATTTACAAATTCAGAGAGGAACTTTTTATCTTTTGTGCATTATTAAATAATTATTAATTAGCAAATTTTAAAAAAGAGGACATTTATATAAATAATAAAAAAAGAAAGAGAACAAAAATATTCTCTTAAAAAAGAGAACATGTTCTCTTTAAAAGAGACCTATTGGCAACCCTATATCTGGGTATTGTATTCCTTCAGAGAAGGCTCTAGAAGTCGAGGGAGTTGAAGGTGATTTTGGACTACTTATGCTGAGAGCTAAACATTTTTTAATAAAAATTTTATTTGAGTTTAAACTTTAATTTTACATGCTCTGGGCATTTCTTGCATGTTGTAATTAAATGTTCTGCCATTCTAGTGGCATGTAATCCGTATCTCTTTCTACAAAATTGGCAACCATAAGTATATAGCTACCTTTTGCTGCGAACTTGCAGGATAACGTACAAAAAAGTAAAATACCTTCCTTTTTCTCCGCATTGTGTTTACCAACTTTCAGAATACTTTATATAGTGGTATTTACATTTTTATTAACGATATTGCAATTAAGATTAACACAAATCAAGTGACAACCACCATGTAAACTTAAAACTGTCATTTTTGGATGTTAGAAAAACTGTCATTTTGAATTTTGGAGCCTAAAATGGTCACGGTCATTTAAAATCATTGTGACGTGACGTCATGACCGTCATGACAAACTGTCATGACGCGGTCATATGACACACTCACATCACTGGTGCCCGGTATAGTTTTAATTATTTATTAATAACATGAAAAAAAAGTGTCTTTTTAAACAAAAAGAAATTAAAAATTGTGTACTGTTTTGTCAATCAGTCATTTAATTATTTATCTTAAACAAAAATAATTAATTGAATTAATTTTTTCAGAAGAATATGTGTTTTTTATTAATACTCGTTCTTTTTATTTTATCAGAACTATGATTCTAATATGGATAAAAACTTAAACTACAGTATATCATGAAATTTTTTTAATCACAAATTTATTTTGTGTTATATTTGTTAAAAGTTTACAGCTAAAGTGCATGGTCTGATCTGAAGTTAAACGCTTTTATTAAGAACACTGCATTAATATACCCAGCACCTCCACCAAAAATTATTTTGTTTACCAAAAATGTTGATTTAAATCTGTCTCACCAGGGATGGTCACGATATGTTGTCGCTAGAATCTGATCAAGGCTGTGTTAATTGCATCAAGAACATCAAAACTGGCCATTTTCTACGAAAAAATATCGGAAAAACTAAGAAGTTGAATAATAAAGGTAATTTTTGCGGTCGCGTTGGCCATGAAACCGTCAGAGATAAATCGAAATTCTTTTAATTGCCATGTGCGCATCCTTTGCAAGTATAGTGGTGCAAGGTTTTTGAAAAAATCTAAAACGGTTTGCGGATAAAAACTCGAAAAACGAGGCCCTTGTAAAAACGGAAATTATGGTTATTAAATTGATAACTTAAAGATTCAATTATAAATGATTATAAATAAACAAGAAAAACTTATCGAACAAGCAAAACTTTTAAGGAAACTGGTTTTCAGCTAATGTGTGTCAGAACACAATTCCTGCCAATAAACTATTACCAAAGTGTTTATTAAATTAATTTTGTCAAGTATACCTACCATGGCTTTATTGTAAACAAACACATTCATAATTAGATTTTATTTACATTTGCATAGGGCGTCTACACTATAATAGTAAATATGTAATCGATTTTATGGTACAAGAAGCATGTAATTCACCATTACTGCAGCTGAGTGCAAAGTTGCTAGAGATCCAGACATATCCCATAGAGCAAAGTGCACTTAAACTTAATTCACGATAATGCAAACAACGTTATGATCTTTATTCGTGGAATCTAAAGTATGGTTTAAAGTCGAATGAATATACACAGTACGATAACCTAGTTGCAACATCGATAAAAAGTGTGTTTCCTGTTTTAAACTGTATACAAATTGCACCAAAAAATCAAGTTCTTTAATATTTAGAGCAATAAGGAAATTACAAGAGCAAAAATGATACAAGGCAGTAAATGAGGCGATGCTCCGCTTTTGTTTCAAATCCTTAGACCCATCGGCTCGCTGAAACGCGGGAAGCAATTGTTTCAGGCAAACAGAGACATTAAATGAGAGCTTTCTTCCTGCGTCAGTTGAATTCGTTTTACGTAACACTAAGATTAAAACACACAAAAAGTACGTGCTCATAAAAAAATCAGGTTGAACATGCATTTTTGAACTGCTTGATAAAAAAAACGTTTGTTTAAACAATGGAAAACCGAATTAATTACAAGTGAAATTAAAATTTACTTTACTAATTACTGTTTGAAGATGGTTTTGTTTTAATTTAGGTATTTTTGCACAAAAAAAGTCAATACAGCAGAATTTTTTCAAATGCTGTTCTACTTTTAAGACTAGTTTATGTGTTAAGCATACTATGTGACGTCACAAACATGCCACTTATTACGATATTATTTCCTGATTAAATGAACTGCAAAAAAAATACTTCTTGTTACAAATGTGTCAATAAATAAATATTTCAAGGACAAAAATAATAAAAATTATATTGCACTTTCTTGTTGGAAATAAACCCTTAATATTAATGCTTTAAATTCTTATGAAATACATTATTTTGTACTAAACATCGAGCTGGAATATCTATTAAGGTAATTTTGAACCGCTCGTGGTTAAAACTCATATTGACAAGCAATTACTCCAGCAAATCCATTGCCTCTTTGTGTCGGTTCCGGTAAAAAGCAGACCCTGACTTCGTTAGATCCCCAGGGACACCAAACAATTACTGAAATTTCCTGTTCGTGCCAGCTATTCGAAAAGGCAAATCAAAACTGTCTGTATGCAGAACGGACACAATGTACATAGTAGCGAAAAAACAGCCTAGAATGTAAAAAGTGTAAAGTTAAGTCAATATCAATTTTGGTGTACGATTTCCGAACTATTTTGAAGGGCTGTTTTCTGTCTATCGATTTATTAGGCTTAGGTTTCTGCAACGTCCAAACGTACACACTGGATGTCTAATATAAAAAGCAAAGCTTGGGGAAAAAGTGGTTTACTAATTCCATTCTAAACAACCTCTTTTCTTTTTGATTTGGTGCAGGACTTGATATTTTTAGTTTTACATCCAATAATTAAAATGAGATGCCTCGATTTCATAATTTTAATGTACAATAAACATCCAAAAAATTATCAAACTTAAAAGATTACTATATTTAATTATCCCAAAACAAAAAAGAATTAAACTGCTTATTGGTCTCTTTCCGTCTTTGCTCTTATTCTGATCTGTCTTTGCGTTTCTCTTTCCTTCTCTGTTAAGTCATTGTCGATACATTTTTGACTTAACTTAACTTTTTTTAGTTAAGACTTATTTGCCATGCTTCAAGACAAGTCCTAGCACCCTTTTGATCTACGTCTCAACATTCGAATGTTGATCCAAAAACTTACTTATTGCTTGCTGTAAGATCTTGGAGTCTGTTGTAATATTTGGTAGACCAGTCACTATTAATTTCCTTTGCTTTTTTTTAGTTTCTCTATTAATACTTCCCGCATTCTGTAACTTTTTCCTTTACAGTAACTAATAATCTTTTCTTGTTGCAGGTAAGATGCCATTAGTATATCTCTGAAGTGGAGTTCAAGAATATATTACAAAGGTAATAAAAACTTAAAAGATGTTGATAATAAAGCAAATGCAGATTTTATTTATTCATGAGCTTCATCCCGAATATATCGTAGCTGTTTAGTTCTGCTGAATACTAATTTGCATCCAGCTTTCCAAACAAAACAAGTAATTTATTCAAAAACGAAAAAATTCTCGTTCGTTAGTGTTCTCTCAGTACACTAAATAATAATTGCCTCTAGAAAAATAATTCAGAAAGAGAGCTTTTCTTAGATGTATTGTCTTGGTGGTATTTATCTCAAGCATGTAATATTGCTGTTCGTAGAAGTTGCTGGCTTAATTTAAATAACAGAAGATGACAGTAATTGCTTTTAAAGCTTGTTCAAGACATTATTACGTAATGCAAAGCGTTTGAAAGCAATGCAACTTTAAAGCCCTACTAGCTATTGAATTCAAATAAATGGAGAAACCGGAATACGCCAAAGTTACTATTAAGTAAATAACGTATTATGTTTTAACTTAATAAACCGAACGGACTTTTTAACCAACCCAATATTTACAATCTTTTCCAGTCGTTCGACTTAAGGTTTATCAAAAAGGCGTTGTTAATGTTGTCAATTCAATACAAACCTGACACTTTCTGAATCTATTGGTTCAAATACATTCTTGTATAACTTTTCGGTGAATAATTATTTCAAAACCGTAAAACTTTTTGTAAATATCCCGCAAAATGCAAAAGTCATATATAACAAACAAAAACGAACAGCCGTTAATCTTCGGCAAGTCGTTGTCAATGAAAGTATTCGTTGACAAAATTAATGAGCGTTATCAATTCTGTCATTGGCACACGCAACCAGAAAGAAATTGCTTGGCCTCCTTTTATATCTTTCATAACGTTAAAAAAATTGACGGTAGCTGCCGATGTATTGAAATATAAATTTACGGGACGCTTGACTAACAACCTTCAAAAGCACCGAGCTGTTTTGTATATGAGAAGTTTTTAAGGCCAAGAAAACTGAGATTGTCGAGGGACTGTAATAATAAATGGTTATACGACTGGCAAATCAGATTAAGTATTTATTAGTCCTTGATACAACTGAAGAAACCACTAAAGTTTTTAGAACGAAAGCCTATTCATCTATTTAATAAGAATATACTGGCAAAGAAAATTCTACAGGGAATTTGTATTGTCGGGTTTATTTTCTGGATCAAACTGAAAGTTCAATCGAATTTTGGTGAGTTTTGTAAGTGGTATAAATTACACTAAAAACCCAGTGACTGTATACTTTAAAACATACTTACTTGAATCAAATTATGCTTGAGTTAGACTTCTGTAAAATATATGATTGTCAAAAAAATAAAGGAAATTTGAATTTGAGCACATACAGGGTGTCCCAATTATACACCGCCAAAAAGTAGGTGCATATTCCTGAGTGAAAATGATGACCATTTCTCAAATATTTTGTTATCCGAAAATGCTTCCTTTCAAAGTTAGAGACCTCCAAAGTTGCAAGAAAAAAATATCAAAAAATCGATTACGTCCTAGCCGTTGAAGCTCGAGCTATCAAACTTGGCCGAAGTGTTTAGGTGTTTCCCATTGACTTTGTGGGATAATTAGAAAGAAAACACGTAATTGGAAGTATGATTTATAGCCAGGTCATCCGCTTACCAGGCGAACAAGCTTTAAGTCAAGCATGACATTAGCCCACTAAGTTTAGTAAAAAAAATATTTGAGGTGTATAAACAGAGTTTGTCGATGCATCTTTAGCGCTAATTTTCTCGAAAACGGCTACGTTTACAGCAAAAAACAAAAAGGGACGATTTTTTTTCTCTTAAGTCGTACTTTCTCATGGACGAATGACATTTTCAATTTTATTCCAGAGAAAAAAATTCTGAAGATGGTAAGAAGATGACCTGACTATAAATCATACTTCCAATTACGTGTTTTCCTTCTAATTATCCCACAAAGTCAATGGGAAACACCTAAACATTTCGGCCAAGTTTGATAGCTCTTGCTTAAACGGCTACGACGTATTCGATTTTTTTTTTGCATTTTTGGAGGTCTCTAACTTTGGAAGGAAGCATTTTCGGATAACAAAATATTTGACAAATGGTCATCATTTTCACTCAGGAATATGCACCTATTTTTTGGCGGTGTATAATTGGGACACCCTGTATACTTAAGATACCATTTAAAATTTGAAAGTATTGATCATTTCCGGTTGCACGGAAGGCGCGCAAAATATATACTTTTGTGACTTAGTTAATTAAAAATTTAATTCCGGTATACAAACACTTCGAATAAATGAAATGCCTCAATTGTTTTAGATATTCAGCTCCTACGGCCTCTACCCTTTAATATTGCGAGCGTAAATTCCATGAAATCAAATTCTACTCAGGCCTAAGAGGTTGTTAACAGTAAAGGGTTTCGATCAATTAATTCGGTTTGATCAAACTGCCAACCTATACAATCGTTTCCGGATCCCCGTTTGACCTAACTTCGTGCATGACAGTTTTTATTTAAAGGTAAATGTATGTAGCAACAACAAATAAGATAATTTAAAAGCCACATCGTTACAATACCCACATTTAAATGAAACAACTGTTAATAATTTAGAAAATATTGCGATGTCAAAAGAAATATAATAAGAGTTTGTTTGATGTATTTTAAGCAAAAATAACACAAAAGGGATTTATTTAATCAATATTCACAATTTACAAAATTTTCTGTCTTTACTGGCGCAAAACTCTCGCGTCTGAATTTTTACAACCTTTTTTAAGTTGGTCTGTCCGTTCAATGGATTTTGAAAATACCGAAACAAGTGGAAATCAGAAGGCGCAAGGTCGGGCGAATATGAAGGGTTCGTCTTTTTATAATCCTGTTCCTAAAAGACAGAGATTTAACACTTTTACAGATGAAATATAAGTAATAGAAAACATTTTATTATGAATATTGATCATTTTTTTAAAAATTCATTAATAAATTAATGCAATAAACTTGATTTAAAATCACTTACCCTTCTTCCGAAGAAAATTATCGCATCTTAGCTGGTAATAAAATGAGTTTATTAGAGAAGGGATCTAAATTTGTTTTTTGATTTAAAACGCTAAGCGTTCCTGCTAGATTTATGTAAACGTGTAAGTAACGATTTTGCAATTTAATTTTACATTGTTTTACTTTAGTTGACACGAATATTTGTCCATATCGATTTGTGCCTGAAACCAAGTCATCGAACCCATCCTGTTTCCCCAAGAAACAAATATTTCTTTGGTGTTTCAAAGTAATAAGTGTCATATTATTGTAATTCAATATTCACCTGTCGTTTCCATACAATCTGTTACTTGTATTGACAGATAACAATTTTTATTTTTAGTTTACCGTTATTCATTCATTGCGACAATTGTGTTTAAAAGAATTGTATACAAGCAAGGTTAAAAATTAGTTGGGATTTTATTTACAAAAAAAATGCAACTTAAACCGAACTTAAACCAATGAAAATTATATAATTCCGCCTTCATTTGAAGACTTTTGCATCATCAATAAAGAAGCTTCTGATTCCTATATGGAAGACGCTCTTTGTCTGTTTTCAACCAGTTTAAGACAGCTTTCATATCCACATCAAATGACAGAGTTTTTTTTTCTACTCAAAATTCGTTAAGGTGCCCAATAAAATTAAAATCTGAGGAACTGAGAGCTGCTTGGGATCTCTCTGTACTTTCGTTATTTCCTCAATGGTTTTTGCAGCCGCATGAGAACGGGCGTTGTCTTGGAGAAAACACAAAACCAACCTTTATTTTAGTCGGTTTTAAAATTTGCCATTAAAATGGGCATTTATAAGAGTATTTCCGGTAAAATTCTCACGCCCTTGATACCATGAAATCTCTTTTCAAAGATAATCTTTTTCAGAGAGATAATAAAACTTGCTGAATAACTTCCAAAACGAATTTTCAAGAAGTACCCAATAAGCTGCCTGCAAACTTTATACAAATAAGCTTCGCAATAATTTCGATCTCAATGGAATTATGATCCAGGATTTTAAATATTGAGTATAGGTCTCAGAGGGCCGTTCTGCGCCTGGGACTCGCTCAACATTGCTTGCTTACTTTTTGTTTATTTTTTGTTTGATCACGGTTCACTTGTCTCCTTATTCTCAGCTACTTATTTCTTAAAGTTTTTCTGCAGAATTCAATAAAATTCTCTTATGTCATCCCGCTTTTCCAGACTGTAGTGATTTACTGTTGTTTTCCAGACATTTCTGTTATTAATTGACGTATACCAATAATCGTAAAAAATTTTCAGAGATAAATTTTATTCCGACAGGGAGTTTTTTTCATGGCGTTTTCTTTATCTGTATTATGGCTGTCTTACCGTTTATTTGCGCTGGATGTTAAGTTGCGTGTAATTATTTTCGTTGCATGAGCTATTTAATAGTATGAAATTATTATATGTGAACCGTTCTGGGTACATCAAAGCACGATTTTGGCTAAAGAATAAATTACTAGGAACACGCGTTTAGCCCAGCTAGTGGGCATTTTAAGTGAAGATTACTGTTACAAAGAGGTTATAGCTTAGCTTTGAGTAAAGCTTGGTGATTCAGGAGTAGTTCTATTAGCAAAATTAGGATCCATTTGAAATGTTAGCAAGGATTATGCAAAACCAGGAGTAAGTTAAATACCTAGCTTCAAATTCAAGCCTAATGTTACAGAGTTACTATTTCTTATTATTTCTGATATAAATGTGGAATTGCAGTGTGCAAAAAATTAATAAATAACACCCCAAAACTAATTAAAAATTATGTCTTAAAAAAATCGTGAATAAAAATTACAGAAACGTTATTAAGTACTTTATTAGACGTTATGCCTCAATAAAATTGATTGGTGTGATTTTAATATATTCGTTTGTGTATTTAAATAAATTTATTTAGAAATCACAATTTTTTTTTAAGAATTAATTTTTAATAGAAAAGCTAGAACAGTACTTTAAGACTTCCGACTATTAATCAGTAGTAATATTATTTATAATTTATGTTCTTCATCCTAACAAAATCATAATTAATGTACAAATCTATTCAAACCAGTGCCTTATTATTATTTTCACTGTTGTGCAATATAATTTAGGAAATACAATCAAAATGTTTGCTTTAATCCGAGACTAATTGCATGTCTTACTTAATCTTTTAAGATTAATTTCACTTTTAGCCTCACCTGGCAGTTCAAAGTGTGTATTCAGTCCTAAACAAAATAAGTTTTGTGTAAAGTACATTTTTTCTTAACAGCAGATTAATGTTGCTTTATTTTGGGCTAGGGTTATTATGAACTTCAGAATTTAACTTAAAAATTTAAACGAAATGCCAGAAGCAAATTGATTGTAATTTTAAAAATAAAACTTGTGCAATATTAATTTCATTGCTCCCTTTTTCAATTTTTGAAGTTAGTGCAGGTCATTTATATTCGACTAAACTGAAATATTTGAACTATAATCAAATCATTGCAAATAAGATTTCAGAATCAAATCTTTCATAAACGTGTCAACTTTATTGTGTTTTATTTAAATCGCAGCAACCTTTACCTAGATTTATACGAGAAAAACAACGTTATGCTGTCTCCACCACGACTACAAACCTTCATGGGCCGATCAGCAAACGCAAAAGTATAGTTGCCAGTCTACGAAGTTGATGTCCAGATAAACCACCCTCGATCGGTCACACCACTTTATTAATTAAGGGTCTATGTATAATCACTTCCTCTATAGAATTAATTTAGACGTTTTCATAATACCAACATTCATTAAGTAAATGTAACTGACTTAAACAGAATATTTGTGTAAATGGCGTTAAATCTTAAGTAGGCCTGTCGCATTTTCTTACTTTACTTGCCTCATTTAAACGGAGCAAGAAGCTTTGGGCGTAGCAATAGTAAATTAACTTAGGGTCATTCGAATACCAGCGAAGAGGACATTGTTGTGGCTCTGTGTTGCTGTTGCGTAGCTGTAGTTTTAATTAAATGTGACACTGAAGCATATAAATTAGGTAACATAGTTGGAGACACGGTTGTCTGTTCGCCTAATCCTCTTATTGCAGACGCCTCAGTTTCCCTTTGAAAGACTGTGTAAGTAATATTTGCTACAACGCCTTTTTGAACTCGAAAGAGCTTACTTAGTCTCCTTTGCAAATTAATGTTTTGGGAAAATGTTGGATTACTCTCGCTTAGATAACCTTTAGCTCCATTACCTATATAAACAGAAAGTGAATTTATTTCACAAAGAAGGATTTTAAATTAAAGAAACCTAAACACGGCAAATCGTAAAGAATGTTTAAGGCAATTTAAAATCCTATTAATTTAGCAAATTTTCATGCTGTTTCAAGCTCCTTGCTTTAAGCAAATATTACGTTATTAAATGGTTATTTAATATTTTATTCACAGGAGCTAATAATAAATTGAAATTTAAGTTCATGGTTTATAACATGTGTTAGTATTGAGCAATAATAACCAAAATTTGTCCTTTTCTTTTCCTGCAGAACATTTAAAAATTGCGGGGAAAATGTATGAATCATAATTAAGTTTTTTTTTTGTATACAGGGTTCTCGTTTTTCGAGGGCCACTATGGGGATCTCGTAAACGGTAAGAGTTACGACTTCGGTTAAATTAGGGCAAAGTTGTATATTCAGGTGCTTAATAATTCGACCCAAACAAAACTTATCTAGCTTTTTTAGTTTTTGAGATATAGGGGAAAAAGTAAAAACGTGGATTTTTGTTTTTGCCGGAATTTTTTTATTTGATGTCGAATTTAATTTCTGTAAAAACTTTTTATGGTCACTTTTTGCAAGAAATCAAATTATATTTTCCGTGCGACGTTTCGTTTTTTTAAAACCATCATCAGGTTAATTTTTTCTTATGGAGCATTTTTTTTTGAATTCGGCAATGTATAACACTTAAGACTTTTTTGAAACAATTGTTAAAAATGGCAAAAACAAATATTTTATTTAAAACAAATCCCAATCGGCCGTTGTCCAATTTTCCTAGGAAGCACGTAAGTAAACCGCATGAAATTACTATTAAAGGGATTTATTTAAAAAAATAGGTAACAATAAATATGTTAGGAAAGTATGCTCGCTCCGGGAGCCAGTCTTCCCGGAGCGGTTGTCACACGCGACGTTTAGGTCTAGTACTGTATGCTCGCTCCGGAAGCCAGACTTCCCGGAGCGGATAAGTAACGCGACGTGTAGATGGATGTCTAGTGCTGTATGCTCGCTCCGGGAGCCAAACTTCCCGGAGCGGATAACACGGGTGTAAATGGATGTCTAGTGCTGTATTCTGGCTTCGGGAGCCAGACTTCCCGGAGCGGATAAGTAGCGACGTGTAGATGGATTAGTGCTGTATGCTAGCTCCGGGAGCCAGACATCCCGGAGCGGATAACGGGTGTAAATGATGTCTAGTGCTGTATTCTGGCTTCGGGAGCCACTTCCCGGAGCGGATAAGTAACGCGACGGGTAGAAGGATGCCGTGCTGTATGCTCGCTCCGGGAGCGACTTCTCGGAGCGGATAAGTAACGCGACTTGTAGATGGATTAGTGCTGTATGCTCGCTCCGGGAGCCAGACTTCCCGGAGCGGATAACACGCGACGTGTCGTGCTGTATGCTCGCTCCGGAAGCCAGACAACCCGGAGCGGATAAGTAACGCGACGTGTAGATGGATTCGTGCTGTATGCTGGCTCCGGGAGCCAGACCCCGGAGCGGTCAAGTAACACGTGACAGATGGATGTCTAGTGCTGTATGCTCGCTCCGGGAGCCAGACTTCCCGGAGCGGATGTAGCACGCGACGTGTAGATGGATGTCCAGTGGTGTGCTGGCTCCGGGGCCATTTCACGGAGCGGATAAGTAACGCGACGTGTGGATGGTCTAGTGCTGTATGCTCGCTCCGGGAACCAGACTTCCCGGAGCGGATAAGTAAAACGCGACGGGTAGATGGATGTCGTGCTGTATGCTCGCTCCGGGAACGACTTCCCGGAGCGGGTAACGCGACGTGTAGATGGATTAGTTCTGTAAGCTCTAGATGGATTAGTGTTGTATGCTGGCTCCGGGAGCCAGACTTTCCGGAGCGGACAAGTAACGCGACATGTAGATGGATGTCTAGTGCTGTATGCTCGCTCCGGGAGCCAGACTTCCCGGAGCAGATGTAGCCCGCGACGTCTAGATGGGTCCAGTGCTGGCTCCGGGGCCTGACTTCACGGAGCGGACAAGTAACACGCGACGTGTAGATTGATGTCTAGTGCTGTATGCTCGCTCCGGGAGTCACACTTCCCGGAGCGGATAAGTAACGCTAGATGTATGTCTAGTGCTGTATGTTCGCTCCGGGAGTCAAACTTCCGGAGCGGATGTGACGCGACGTGTAGATGGATGTCTAGTGCTGTATGCTCGCTCCGGGAGCCAGACATCCCGGAGCGGCTAAGTAACACGCGATGTGAAGATGGTTTAGTGCTGAATGCTGGCTCCGGGTGTCAGACTTCCCGGAGCGGATAACGCGATGTGAAGATGGATTAGTGCTGAATGCTGGCTCCGGGTGTCAGACTTCCCGGAGCGGATAAGTAACACGCGACGTGTTGATGGATATCTAGTGCTGTATGCTCGCTCCGGGAGCCATACTTCCCGGAGCGGATAAGTAACACGCGACGTGTAGATGGATGTCCAGTGATGTATGCTCGCTCCGGGAGCTGGACTTTCCGGAGCGGATAAGTAACGCGTGTAGATGGACTGTATGCTCCTTCCGCGAGCCTTATAACCCGAAGAATAAGTGACCTGTTGATTGGCGTCTCGTGTTGTTTGCTCGCTCTTTCCCGAGTAGATGAAGGACATGCGATTTTAAAGCAGTAAATCGTTGCGTTAATAGACATAAATAATATTAATTAACAATGAAACTTTGTTTTTCATGGTCTAGGCATCTAGGCATCTAGGCATGGTCTAGACATATTTATTACTACCTATTTTTTTAATTAAATCCCTTTAATAGTAATTTCATGCGGTTTACTTACGTGCTTCCAAGGAAAATGGGACAAAGACAATTATTTACCATGCCGATTAGGATTTGTTTTAAATTAAATATTTGTTTTTGCCATTTGTAACAAGAATTGTTTTAAAAAAGTCCCAAGTGTTATACATTGTCGAATTCAGAAAAAAATGCTCTACAAATTGGCGTTATAAACAGATATAGCGTCCATAAATAAAAATTGACCTGATGATGGTTTTAAAAAAACGAAACGTCGCACGTAAAACATAATTGGAGATTTTGATTCCTTGCAAAAAGTGGCCACATAAAAGTTTTTACAGATATGAAATTCAACATCAAATGAAAAAGTTACGGGCAAAAAACAAAATTCCACTTTTTTGCTTTTCCCCGTATATCTCAAAAACTAAAAGAGATAAGTTCTGTTTGCGTCAAATTATTAAGCACCTGAATATACAACTTTGCCCTAATTTAACCGAAGTCGTAACTCTTACCGTTTACGAGATCCCTATAGTGGCCCTCGAAAAACGAGAACCCTGTATAGCCAATTTTCAGTTTATATTTTAAAATATGCACATGTTCTGTCCAGTTGAAAATTCGTTACTAGATTTTAAAAAAATTAGGAATATTCAGATTTATTTTTTTGCAGTCAAATGGAATATTCTTCGTAAGTTGAAGTGTTATTTATAACGCATGAGTAATTAATTGATTGTCACAATGTTATTTGAAACGTGATTGAGAGTAATTAGATGGCTTAGAGCTTAGAGCATATGTACATGAAAATGAAAAATGTTTTACAATCAAAGTTAAGTACGCGAAGAAAATCCACGTTCATAAAAAAATTTCGTACATATTCCCGGAATGTATTTTAAGCACAGCTTTGAGGAATGTAGCGTTGTTTTGTTTATGAAGCTTGACATCGCTGGATTCAACTAAGCATGAAAAAGCACGTATGAGATATTTTAAAGAATGGATTTCGACGTAGTCCATTAACGTCCTGTATAGGCGCAAAGGACAATGTGGGGAGAGGTTAATGCGCGTGAAGAGGAAGAATTTTTACCTCTAAATTGTAGTCCATTAAACATTTCGTTCACATTGTGCTACTCGTCAGCAAATGATAAAAATAAAGCCTTATTACTTTATTGCAAACGCTTTCACTAGTACAGTAGATGAAAACACTAAACTTATCGTCATATTTAATCTCTAAGTGCTAACAAATGTTTGAAAATTTTGTTGAGTGAAATGTATTTAATGTTCTTTCTATATTATATGCAACTATTTTTCTATCTACCTGCAATTATTAGCCAATTTTGATTGGCAAAGTTGTTATGCCAATCGAATTTTAAAAAAATTAACTGAGAACTTAAAAGAATCACTGAAAATTACCACCGAATATCAGAATTTTAAGAGGATGGCTATTTTATTGTTTTAGAAACAATAACTTAACTTTTCCAATGTTTTCTATTTTGAGGAATTCATATACTTAGTATAGTATAGGTTAGTTTAACGCCCATCTGCAATGTACATTTATTATATTCAATTATTCAATTCTTTAAAATGAAAAATCTTGCTTATATAGCAGTAAAATACTTCGCGAATACCTAATATCCAAAATTAAGTGATAATTTAAAAAAAAAACTTACAAGCAACTAAAATGGTTATTGGGTGATATGGACCCTAACCACTAAAGACCGGTTTAAACTCTTTAAAAAAAAATCTTGACATTGACGACATTGTGCAGTCAAATTATATTAAAAACTTTTTTGGCTTACAGCACCCATCTATTTTTTTCTCCAAAATTCTTAAAGATATTATCGTAAATCGCTAAACGTATTTGCTTTTTATAATTGCTTTAATATTCGTCATTAACAATCACTTTTCTTTTTAAGATGAGTGCAAGAAAATCGTTATCGAATAATTAAAACATTTGCATGATGCTTCAACCGTACATATATTTTCTATTTCGTTATGTCTAGTTATGATGGTGAAAACTAATAGAGTTTACAATTCATTAAAAAGTTTTGATGCATAGTTACAGTGGGCGCCATAATAAAGTTGACAGTCGACTTTTTGACGTTTCTATAGTTTACTTAGATTTTTGCACTTGTGTATGTTCTGTGGATTTTTGTAAATAAACGGTTACAATTTGACGTTAACAAAGTTTGTTTATTGTAAAAGCAATTTTTGATCTTTAATTTAGTATATAAATTATGTTTAATGTTTAAAACGTTATAATAAATAATTAATTATTATTTCAACAAGTGTTTTTACATTGGTGCCAAAATTAAGTTGACACTTAACATTTTTTAATTTAAACTTAACCTCCAATAAATTTTTGGATTAAAAGTTACTAAATAAGGTAAGTACATATTTATTAAATAATTTTACAAAAGTAATTCCAAATATTTGTAGTAAAATGGGTCCTAGAAGGGAACTGAAACCCGATGAACGCCAAATTATATTTAACAAAGTTAACGGCATTGGCCACCCGAAGCAATCAATGAGATCAGTTGCTAAACAACATGAATTATCTCCAGAAGGAGTAAGAAAAATAATAAATAAAATAAAGGTGACTGGAACGGCGAATACACTTCCTGGCCGTGGTAGGAAAAGAATAACATCTGATAGAGACGATAGCATCATCTCGTTGGCCATCAGTCGTAACCCGCTGATATCACTTGGCCAACTTAAAGAGGAGCAAAACATCTCAGCTTCCATCACCACCATCAGAAGACGCAAGAAGGAGCGAGGATTTATTGGTTGTGTTGCCAAGAACAAGCCTTTTATCAGCGAATGTAACAGGAAGAAGAGATTGGCGTTCGCGAAGATGCATGTTAACAAGCCTATGGACTATTGGCGACGTATCATATGGAGCGATGAAAGTAAATTTGAGCTCTATGGATACAATCGTCGTCAGCATGTCCATAGAAAAGTCAATACGGCCTTTTCTCTACGGAATCTTAAGCCAACTTTCAGGAACTCAAGAGAGTCCATTATGGTTTGGGATTGTTTTTCGTGGTGGGGGTAGGGCCGTTGGTACAAATCGAAGGCATTATGACGAAAGAGGTATACCGACGCATTTTGGAAGATAATCTCATACCTTACATGGCATCTCTGCCTGCAGGGGATGAAATTATCTTCCAAGATGATAACGACCCAAAGCACATGGCAAAGATATTGCGGCAATGGCATCAAGACCGGGGCATCAACCATCTCGAATGGCCACCACAAAGCCCAGATTTAAATCCAATTGAACATTTGTGGCAGGAACTCAAGCGTAGAGCACCTAGACAAGCTAAAAGTAATAAATTGAATTTTGTGAACGCGCTGCGCCAGATTTGGACATCTCTGCCTTCAGAGGTGCCCCAAAATTTGATAAATTCACTGTCAAGACGTTGCTTGGCGGTAATTAAAGCAAATGGTGGCCCCACCAAATATTAAATATTCATGTATATATTTAAAGTATGAGTTAAATAATTAATTTTTACTTATATTGTTATAGTTTATATATTTGTTGTTATAGTTTTGTAAGTGTCAACTTAATTTTGGCAGGTGAATAAATCATATAAATATTTATTTTTTTATTTTTTGTAATTTATTTTAGTACTTTTTAACTGAATTTCATTAAAATATAAAATTTCCTATTCATTTTATATATTTTATATATATATTTTTAGTCTATATTTGTATTACATATAAATTTAATCTAAAAACCAAGGTGTCAACTTAATTATGGCGCCCACTGTATATTCTGAAAATTAACAAGTTGCAAATGTGACTTCAGCACACGCTGTTAGTCGCGTTCGTTTTCCACCCGAAGAAAATTTCGTATGCAATCATTAATGCAAGAATTCTAGAGCCCCTCATTCCCATTAAAAGCCTTGTGAATATTAAAATTCCTACAAGACGATTAGACGAATATGTACTTGAAATTTTAATGCAGTTTTCAATATTAAAACATTTATTTCACTTAAGAGTTTATAGAATTCAAAGCCACATCGCTAAACAATCTTTTGTACGGGGCAAATAGGTTATGAAGTTGGAAGAAAAGATAACATTTGTTGCATTAGATTAAGTTTATGCGGCAAATATTTCTTATTTTACCCTGAATGACGTTATTAACGCTAAAATTTAACTTTTTAATATCATTTTAGATCAGCAGTTATCGTTGAATGAATGTAAACATGCTACAAATACGGACATCAAATGAACGCTACATCTTTGATGGGTTAGAAGAAGATAGATTTTCTATCGGACGTTGGATATTATATCTAGTCTAAAAATGCAAGGCATTGTTTGTCACTTTTTAACACATTGGTTGTAACAGTCGCATATGTCGTAGCGTTTACGTCACCTCTTTTTGTGCTCCTGGTACAAAATATAAGTAGAAAATGTCACCAAGAGAGGTCGCAGCCTACACGATTTTTGTATTTATAGTGTATAGCACAGGGCTGTCTGTCTGACTAGCGGCCCGCGGGGATATTCCGCCCGCGAAAGAATTTTTGTGACCCCCAAACACTTTAGAAAAAAATTATTCAACTTAACGCTTAAGACGATATATAAATAAAATTTCGTTTCGCCTATTAGAATTATACTCCTACTTAATAATGGTCCGCTAAAACTTTAGAAAAAAAAAATGGCCCTCTCTCATATAAAAGTTAAACAGCCCTGATCTAGGACAACAAATTTGTATACTATAGGTATTGAAAGTTAAAAAGGATATGAATTTAGTCTATTTGACGATTATGCAATAATAAAATCATAGATTTATACGGTTTGAAGGATAACGTAACAAATACATCTTCTCTATATTAAGATAAACTAGTTCAACACTTGACCTAGTTGAAACGAAAGCTATTAGCCGCCTTATTTCATGTTAAAAAGATCATCAATCAGGATTCCATCTGGAACTAGTTGCTTTGCGATATTTGATTTGTTAATGGATTACAGAGAAAGGAACAGAAAACGATTGGAAGTCGAAATCTAATAACAGTGAAATCGGATATTTATGATTTATACAAAAATTTGAAGTTGATGAATCTATATTTAAGAGTTCCACATTAAAAAGTTTTTCTGTGCTGAAATCAACGAAAATAACATAAAAAAATGATAGAGTTAAAGTATTCTTCAGGTGAGAAATTTTGCTTTTTGATCTCCATAACTTTTCAATTATCAATTACAAACAATGTATTAGAGATTGCCTGATTATTTCTTTTTTTTTTTCGTATTTAGCAGGAGAATAATGATTTAAACGAAAACTTTGGAGTATATTTTATTGGCTCTCTGGAAGAGGAACACCGAGTCTTATCTCACAAGCATTCTCGTTCTTATTGTCTTTCTTAGAACATACCGGTTGCTGTTTGGACAATCCCTATACATGCAAAAAATCGTAATAGTTTTCCTGATCGAAAATATTCAAATATTGTTCATAGAAAATAACCATTGCCCGTTGAAATATCACATACTTTGGCGCGGTTCAAGCAAAGCATGGCGCCAAAATGTAGAAAGCCGTCACGTTTTCCCGCTGTGTTTTCATGAATTTACTATGTTCATCCTTTTATCAACGAAGTTCACCCGCTTAGATCCTTGTCAACAGAACCCTATGCCTCAATATACACTATATATAAAGTTTTATCGATTTTTCCCGAGGGATGAAAGCTCAGTATATTTACACTAGCTTTTAAGCGATAAGACGCTTGACAATAAAAAGTTTCTCTATCAAAAGCAATTTAATGTTTATTCACAGAGACACTAGAGCAAGCACCAATTATTCTCTACTAAGATTATCTTAAGCGACAGCCCAATTAACTGAGATTTACCACAGAATTTTAATTACGAAATTAAGGACGCAGAGCGAAGAACAAGCGTTGTAAGTTTCCGCATCTAACATCGCTAAATCTACTTAGAATAATGAAAATGATAAAACAAAACGATATCTCTCATTTTTCGTGCTGTTTGGATTAAGTTCGCAAGTTGGTGATTGCGTGAGGCCCCTTTTTTCCACTTAGTCCAAAACTCTGCCCGTACTAATTGCAGCACGAACAAATAGCTGCGTTAGAAAGTTTTTGGTAACCTACACTTTTGGTTGTAATTCTATACATAAAGAGTGTGGCCCCTTCAAGGATACCGACCTACATTATCGTTTGAAACTTTCCTGGAAACAAGTAATAAGGACTTGTAAAAGAATAAGCGAGAATTACATTACCAAATTGAAAGACAAGAAAAAAACTTACACCAAATTAATAAATAAATTGTTTTAAATTATTAATATAATTCTGAATGTATCAATCTAAGCTGGTAGAAAGGGAGTGATTTGTTGTTAGCAAGGATACAATACATAAATATCTGCACATCAGCGGCGTGCGGTCCATGGATGCGGTGGATGCGGCGCATCCCCTAAAATTCACGTCATGAATAGTTTTATACCGTATAATAATAATAATAATAATAATAATAGGCTTTATTTAGTTATAAAAGAAACGATTTATACATCAATCTTTACAACTAGTACTTACTTCAAATTAAAATTGCAGTTTTACATGGGTCTTACAACCTTCTTTAAACGCATGCAGATTAACAGAATATTTTAATTCGTTTGGTAATTGATTAAATAATTTTAGCCCTTTGTAATAGAGCGAGTTCTGTGTACTACTTTTTTTACATTTAGGCAGTCTAAAATGTTCTCTTTGTCTTGTTTCATAATCATGCTGTTCTTTGTTGTATATCAGATATTTACTCATATATCCTGGCATCATATTGTTTATACATTTATATATTAGAACCAAAACGTTATACACTGTATTTTGCCATATATTAAGGAACCCCAACTTATTATGCATATATTCAATTTTAGTTAATTTAGAACACTGTAATATGATACGCAAAGCTCTGTTTTGCTGCTTTTGTAGTTTTTTCAGATCCCTCTCATTACTTAGAAATAATATGCTACTGCAATAATTAAAGTATGGTTCTATTATTGTATGATAGACCAATATCCTAGCTTCAAAGTTTAATTTATTCGATATTCTCCCAAAATAACTAATTTTTGCACCAACTTTTTTTACAATATAATCTATGTTCTTTTTAAATTTTAGATGATTATCTATAATTACCCCTAGGTATTTAAACTCTTCAACTATCATATTTGAATTTCTTGTAGCTTTATATTGCTTTGATTTATTTTTGGTTACGTGATTATGATATTTATTATATGCGATGTTTTGCCTGCTCGAAAAATTTGCATTAACCCATTAATATCCAGCGAGCGGCTGACTACGGACGAAATGTGTGCGATGCGTAGCGCTAGCTAGCACGTGAGCATGACTAAGGGATGCGGATTCGGAATTTTCTTCCTTGGCGTATGTGCACTGCGATGCAGTCCATAGTCTATGGCCCGTATCGTTGCTTACTTAACATCTACGGTGGATGCGGTAACTCTGTTTGCTTCCATGGGCAGCTCGCACTCGATTAATATTTCCGCACGCTACAAAAATAATCATTTCCGTTGTAAGTTGATTTTTTTACTCTCTTTGAATCAAGCTTCTTCTGTTTAAATCAGCTTTACTCAATTTTTAGTGCACTGTTTCGCTACATACAATTTTGTAGAATAAAATTGAATTTTAAAAAATAAATTGGTCGTTTTTTTGGACAGCATCCCCTGGTTGAAAAGTCACCGCACGCCACTGCTGCACATACTTTTGCAAAGCGCGCACAAACGGGTGGTTCTATTTTCCTGAAATTTTTAACACATTTTGAGATACATTAGCTTCTATTTTGTATTAATTTATGTTAAAGAACACTTAGTATTGTGTTTTTATCTTAATTAATTTTAGAAAGGCCCACAACTCATTTTACAGATCTTCAAAGTTTGAAAAAAATCTTAAAGTTTGTTTAGCATTCGTTTTTCTTAACATAAATTCGAATGTTTTGCTGTAGGTTTTAGTATTTAAAAATTTTAACGACACTAGGAGGACCTTGATGGCAAAGAGAGTGTTATTTAGTAATTTATCTTATTTCCAAAATCGTTAATTTGAGTTAAGTGATATTTACATCTAAAGACGTGATAGTTGTGCTACAAGCAATTTGCTACACGGACTGGAACATGAACGTCCCAGCGTGTATAACATGCAAATACGTGTGAAACTGCTTGTTATTGCAATCCTGCAGTACATGTATGCACTTACTCAAACACTTTAAGCAAAACATGTTGCTAAACAGAACTTTGATATACCCTCTCTAACTAGATTTCTTGCTAATGTTATCGCAAGAACGCGTGCTGTGTGAAATAGCGCTTGCTGTGAGTTGAAAGTGCAGTTTCAGTCATACTGAGATAACAATTTAATTTAATTTTTTATTTAGAAAGTGTGTGCTTCTTTTTAGATACTTTGTGGGCTTGTTTCCACATGAAAAGCATTAAATACTTGAAAATCATTAGAAAACTAAGGAAGTATTTGTTGTTACTGGTTGAGGCAATAGCGTTCGTTGGTTGCATGGCTTTATCGATGTTAATTAATATTTGATGTCGTGAATTTTTGTTTCATTTAATGAAAGCCCTAGTTAGAAGAGGTAATACTTTTTCGTGTTGTTTAAAAGCATCCATTAGTAGATTTGCAGTTTTTAAAATCTGTATTGCTATTGTTAAAAAACGTTAAATTTTGCAGGAGAGACTTGCCAAACATGCACTGGTTATCAAAATCGTACCTCATCAAGTAAAAACCAAACTGCCATAAAATATAATTTTGGATGATGGTAAAGTACTCTACTCTACTATGGGTCGGGACCCAAAATTGGGTCGCGAAACGGAACTGTTTTGAGAAAAATACAAAGAAAAATAAAAACAGAAACTAAAATTTAAATTTCTGTTTTAAAATAACATTTCTAAAGGTATTTAAAAAAAAAATCTTGCGGGGATGGAGACCCTCTCTCCTATGGGTCGTAATTTCATTTCTAGAAAATTATTTGGGTCGCGTGTTTAAGAGTTCGAGAAACGTTGCCCTACATAATCCAACTTTGCATTAAAACACGTTTGAACATCTACAATGCAAAAAAAAAAAACGCCTGCGGCGCATTTTGGCCTTTCCCCCACCTTTGGAAAAATCAAGAGCTGGCAACCCTTATTGAGAGGGGCGCCAATGACTACAAAATATTTGCCAACATCCGCTACTTATAAGCAATTGTTTGGTATTTATTCAGAATTTGCGATTTTACTATTTTTGGTACATTTTTAAATGCATTTGTTTCTCGCAATATTTGTTTTCTATTTCACATTGTATGACACAAGGACGTTTACAAAAAACAGGGGTCGCATTACTTTGTTTTTCTTAACCGTTGGACCGAACAACGTTTGCCAAATCGCCCCATTCTTTTTCTTTTAAATAACCATATCTCCACAGCCAACTACGTCTAGTAAAAGCTCTAAAAGCTTCTTTTCTTGAAAAAAAAGGAGCAAAATATCAACCACTCAGGTTGTATACATGAGATCATGCACTTAACAAAAATTTAAGCGATATGCGAACGCGGCACGACTCCTAGTCGAGACGTGTATAGAAGAGACACGACTTGGCGGTTGGGGAGCACAGAACAGGGTTAACAGACTGATCTTGTTTCTGCGGAAATGTTAGTTACAGTCATTTCGGCGATGAGATCAGCCTGTCCGACCCAGTTCTAAACTGCTCGACACGATTGCTCGCTTTTCTGGTTCGGTAACCGCAAGATCTGTATCGCAATCCATTTTAAACGGCTTTACTGTACCCACTCGACTTCGGAACTATTACTCAGGCAAATCGTTTTATTAACTGGCCGAGAATCGTTGCGGAGGAAAATTTTATTTGATGTTACTGCTGCTATTTAAGCCTAAATTTTACACACAACAGTAAGCTGGTTTGTAAACAGTTAATTGTAAGATAAATTAAGTTAACTTCATTAATAGTTGTACTTGTATTGGTGCTTCATAAGATCTGCGGCCAGGATAATACAAAAATTATACATTTTCACGTGTGTTAGGACTTTTTTATTTCTTCAAAAAGTATTTTCACCAAAGTCTTAACCAACCTATTGTGTTTTATTTATCGTAGACATGGTATTCGGTTCAGGATATTCCCAAACTGAAATCTTTGAGCAAAATATGCGTACTTATTATTATTTAAAATATAGTACATATTAAATGCTCGAAAAATAATAATATTTTTTCTAAATTTTTGTATCTATAAAAAAGTACGGTTGCTACGGAATATAATGTTTGCTATAAAAAATAGAAATTGCAATGATAATCATTAGTTTGCAATAAAACTTAAGAAACACCATACATAATTAATAAAGACTATAAAAGTATTGAAGTTTGTTTTAAAAAATTAAAAAATCCGTGAAATTTTCTATTTTTGCTAAAAAAAAAATTGGCCAGGCTAGGTTAGGTTAGATTAGATTAGGTTAGATTAGGTCTGGTTAGATTAGGTTTTCAAATATTTTTGTAACACCATTCTAGGAGCTAAAGGTGAATCTAAAATCTTCTGTTATTTCTGAGCTACAAACTGCAATTCCAAAACTATAGAAAGATCCATAACGATTACTTGTATTTGGGTCTAGGAATATTCTTCGCCCGCAATTTTTCGCCTCCACAATTCTTCGCCCACAATTCTTCGCCAAGAAATAACATGATTCAAATAATTACCTGTTAACATTCAACGCTTGTGCTAAAATATGCTTGCTATTTAAACATCTTTGTACAAAAATGTAATAAAAATTTGCATTAATAATGTTTCGCAAGATTTGTCGTCTAGAATCATGCTTGTAGTTAAATGTCAAGTTTTTTTTTTTTAAATCTGGGGTTGCGTCTGTTTTCACTTAATTTGATGGCCACCCCTGTTGACTTTCCCGGGCCTTGTACCTGGAACTTCATGGTATTAATTATTAAAAATGCTGCATGTAATTAGACCAGTTTCTGCAAACATTAGGAGGAAATAATTATGTGAGTACTCTTTGCAGACGAATTGTATTCCGGTCTGGTGGCCTCGGTTTACGTAACTATGCATTTTACAGAGGGTTACATTTTAAAATCAGCGGTGGAAAACGGTTTTATGTAATTAAATCTTTGTTGCTTTTTCTGAGCACATTTTAACATTGCTTAAAAATATGCAACGAAATTTCGTTTTAATTTGCAAGGTGTATTTTTTTTTAATTGTGAAGTTATAGCTTAAAAAACATAGTTGAATATATGTTTCAACCCACGTTATGAGTTATACGGTATCTTTACCTTGGATATTCGAGGAGTTCTTACCTAATCGAATGTGCTTTTGTATAAATTTAAATCAATCACATCGAATTAGTTCTAAAAAGTAAAAATGTTTTTAGGAATTGTGTTATTTTATTGATACATTGTGCATGGTATGTTTTATGTATTTTTTCACATTTTTTTGGCAGTGTCTCAAGGGGTTTGTAAGCCGAAGTGGCCTCGCAAACAAATTGAATTGCCACTAAAATTATGTGAAAAAAAAAATCGGAGAGAGTTGTGCGATAAAGCAATGCCGAGATAATGCAATTATGGATTCAATTTGGCGTCGTTACTCAATAGCCTTGCCAACAAAAAATATTTTTTTTTTTTATAAAAATGATTATAATAATATACAATATAATATAAAAAATCTGCAACATAATCTAGAAACACTAAACCAGGAATTGGAAAAAATTAATATGAAAATTCCCTTCACCTGTCAAATTTGCGTTTTCAACCAATCACTAATCTTAAATCTTTTAGAGACTACCAATAGGAACAATATTACACGGTAATACTTTTACATTCCTCTGCCAGGAGTTGATCCTCCTGTCAAATTTGCGTTTTCGACCAATAACAAACTCAGATTTCCTTTAAACAGCCAATAAACATAATCATACACTGATAATTTACTTTTCGCAATTAACAGATTTTCATGCGTTTATTGGTCGTTTCTAAGAAATCTGAGTTTTTGAATGGTGGAAAATATAAATTTGGACAGGGAATAAGGTATTTTTTTCACTACTAGTAATATAGCGTAGCATTATGACGTATATTAGAATGCCGTGAAATTCAATTTCTCTACCTATGCATGGTTACAGGTAAACAATTTTTCATTATTAACCACTGGTGAATAATGAACAAATTTATATTTTTGGATAATGCTGTTGTAGTTTTAAAGAAAAAAAAATTATAGGACGATTTAGTATGATAAAGAAATTCTCTTTATTGGTATTTTAGCATTTAAAACGTTGTTTAAATAAATTAATTTAATTTTAAAAACTTTGGTGTATTTAAATAACACGACTTTCGCGCCGAAATAAATGACGGTTGTCAATATCCACACCGTCGATTGACACAACGTAAAAAAGAAAAGTTTTAATAATGTCAGTATTTTAGATGAAACCATCGCTTAAAAACAATGTTTTTTAATAACAATAGTGATTTAGCAAGATGAGTAACACGCAGATTCAATATTTCTATAGAATAGATAGGTACTTAACTTTTTATATTTTAGGTTAGAAAGTGCGTACATAACATAAATGGGTTTGTCTTACTAGTAGTGAAAAAAATAGTATATACACCACGGTAGAGAAGTCTTATAGCCTTCGGGCCCTTAGATTCCTCGGCGCTTCGCGCCTCGTGATCTAATCTGAGCCCTCAGGCTATAATAGTTGACTTCTCTACCTTGGTATATAATATACTATTGGTCTTGATAATTTTTTGACAGATGTCGGCGACCAATAACGTTACTTTAATATAGATTAAACCACACCCCTGACACACCACTCTGACAGTACTTGTAAAATTTGACATAACAGATTATGTATGTACCTAAATACTATTTGGTTTATTAATTTTTATTAAAATATAATTCTTGAATTAAAAATTAGTTATAAATGATCTATTAATAATAACAATCGCAGTAAGTAGTAGGTATACTTTAATTTATCTAAATTAAACAACATTTTAATTTGACAGGTAGGTTAGGTGAAGGAAATTTTCTGACAAAATATAACTCGTGCATTGCATTGGGCATATTTACCAAAAATTATCGATAATTTTCAATGCACTTGTTATATTACTACTGAAAATAAATACAGAAAAAACTATGATCGTTACAACAGGAACCAAAGGGCATAACATTACTTTAAATGGGCTTAGGTTGGAACAGGTAGAAAGCTTTAAATGTTTAGGAGTGATCATAGAGAAAAATGGAGGAATGGACAAGAAAATAACAGTCAACACCACACAACTCAACAGTCCTACACCTAACAGTAGAAGGACTCATGACTAAATAAAAAAAAGAATATATAATAATTCACATTTGTTAAGATTAAGATATACTTTTATTTGTTTCTGCTTATAATCAATCAAATGATTACAAATTTTACATAAAAACAGCTATAGTTAAGTCTATTTTAATATAAGTAAGCTTCAATAAAGAATTACTCATTTTTGTATCTAAGAATTTCTTGTCTAAACGTAATACCCGCCGTGAGTTACCACCGGTGGGTTAGAGCATCGCTTTTCGTAGAAGTGGGCCATATTAACAAGGTAGTAATGAACTTGCATTTCCGTTAAATCCAAAGTTACAGAATCCAGCTGCTGGATACTGGCATAGAATTTCTACGAGAAATCTTTTGGAATTAGGAGTGAAATGTTATGTTGACGATTAATTTTAAATTGATGTTTTATTGGGTCCTAAACTACTTAACCGTTGCAGAATTTGTTGGCAATTAATTAAAATCTAGTAAATGTAGTTGCTATCTTACACTTGACGCTCTGTTCAACTACACATTTTTGAAGGGTCTGTAATCGCATTAAGTAAATTGGCTTAAAGGAACAAGATTAACTTCTAATACAGAAATTCATAGTCTCCCAGGGAATTCTCAAGAGCGGCCCAGTGTATTACTTTATTAAATTATATTAAAAAGAAACAATCTGATGAAACGGGAAGTTAATTTCAAGAAGGAGTCAATTACTCGGCTCTGGGAATTGCGTTACGTCAGTCCATCTTGAAATACTGTAATAAACGCTACAGTATTGGAAATCGAAAAAGCCTACACGTGTTGATAAGTGGAAAATGATTTTCCGAGAAAAAACGAGCAAACAATTACGTCTGTTTTTTGTAAAGATACTTAGCTGGATTTTATTTGCTATTAATTAAGTTCTCCAATTAAAAATAGCTTTGTAAATAGTGTAATTTCAAGCTCACATCAGTAAATAAAAACAATTCAGCTTGTATTATTTTCATTTTTATATTACTCTTGCAGACGTTAAGGTAGTAACATTATTTAATCTAAGTTTTATGGGCACCAGATTGATTTTCCATTGCAGGACGTAAAAGTTTGAAAATTAAAGCATTTGATGTAGACTCAATGCTAGCTTAAGTAGTATACAAACAATTAAAAGCAACTCTAACAATACATTATCAGCAAAAAAAAAAACAACTTATCATTTTAATTTGAAAATAGTCAAATAATATTAAGAAATCTTTTTTTTTCGATATTAAAATATTGTTAATAGTCTAGGGAGACCAACCTACAATTTTATTCTAAAATTCTTAAAGTAGGTATTTTTTCAAGATGTCCCCATTGGTTTTGGCTTCACATCCTCAGAGCTGAACCCCATAAGTCCAGACTGGCTAAAGGATTTGTTTGTATAGTAGCATCTTATTATGCACAGACAATTGTAATTTTCTTCCAATCAGAAGGTTTTTTTTAATTTTTATTTAAGGTTAAGTTCTTTTGTTTTCTTCTTTATGTTTTCATTCCATCGAAGACGAATATCTAGATTAATTCCCAAGTATTTTGCTGAATCGCAATGTGGGACTTTGCTATATTGATTAATATGGGGAATTGTTCGTTTTGCTTGTAGGTAAAGTCAATATGCGCTGATTTACTCTCGTTGAATCTTACTCTCCACCTCTTAGACCAATCGGTTACTCTGTTGCATGCTTCTTGAAGTTTAGCAGCTGTTTCTAAATCGTCATTACCAATTGCCAAGATGGCTGTATCGTCAGCAAAAGTTGCAATTGTGACGTTTTGACTTTGTGGAATGTCACTAGTGTACAGCAAGTATAAAATAGGTCCCAAAACACTGCCTTGGGGGTACTTCTGCTTTTATATTTTTCTTGTTCGAGTAATCTCTCTCTTGCTTGTCACGAAACATTCGATCGGATATGTAAGATTTTAATATTTTGGCAACATGTTCTTTAGCTTCTTCTCTAGTCCTTCATGCCAGACTTTGTCAAACGCCTGGGCTACGTCTAGGAACATGGCTGACCATATTTTCTTTTCTTCATATCCTTTTTCAACGGTCTGTTATTCGATGAACCTGATCGATTGTCGAATGCCTGTTCCTAAATCCAAACGTGATTAGGAATTAGATTATTGCTTTCAATAATTGGTTTTAATCGCTTAAGGAGCAGTTTTTCGAATAATTTTGACACTACTGGGAGTAGTGAAATAGGTCTGTATGATGAGAAATCGTTCGGAGGTATTAAGAAATAACACAAAACAATTGTTAATCGTTTAAGTATAAGTTTTTCTTATTTTATTACAATGATTTTGAATTTTGCACGGGGTTCTCTTATCATACTCAGACGATTTCGTTATTGAAAGTACATGAAAAGAATTAAATGATGTAAATGAATTTCTATAAGATAAAATAACTTTTAACACAGCGGGGCACAAATTTTATTACCCGTTCCTATGAATGAGTTATAAAACATATTGCTTTAGTACAGTTAAAACTTTTATGTTCAAATAATGTTATTTGCCTTTTACAACGAAATTTAATCGTGTATGTTTTTCCAATCGCTTTTATGATGTATATTTTGTTTGATACAATTCCAGAATATTATCAAGTTTTGTATTTGCTGTCTATATTTTTGGATTTTAATAATAAATACAAAAACAGTTTTAATTTTGTTAAAAATTCGAAGAAATCATTGTTTAATGTTCATATATGCCTTGTAATAACAAGTCTACAAGAAATTTGCAACAAAATTGCAACAAAATTGCAATATAAAGTTTAATTTAACAATTTCAACAGGAAAATCCGTGTGCTTAGTAAGTTTTTATTATAATCTGGGATATTGCATTTCGTTGTCGTAATAAAATTTTAATTACAACGCGAAATACATATTCTTTTGTATGTAGATATATTCCAACGTCAACTTTGTTTATGTGAAGCAGTTATTGCGTTACAGAGCCACCAAAAATGTAACTTTCTGAAATACAGAAAAGCTGCTTTGTCGTACAAGATCTTTTTTGCGATTGAAAACTTCTAATGAATGAAAAGAACTTTGCAATTTATAGCGTTCCCAGAAATAATAATCAAGCGTATAAAAAACTTTTATTATTGGAGTTGCAATTGTGAAAGTAAGGCGAAGGAAGTTCTCGCAGCTGGCTAAAAAATAAACGCAGATAATTTTTTACGCCATTATGGATGCTTTTATAAATTTCAATATTTGTTTTCGTTGCTTCACTTAAACTAAAAAGATGATATTTTATACGGTCTCTCTGTGTATTATGTTACGTTCTGCATTAAATAAACACTTTTTAACTGATTTAATTTTTAAATTGTCGCTAGAGGCGACACTTTTCTATAAGCATTGTCTCATTAAATTGCTGGGTAACAAAATTTGTTTAAATTAAATTTTGCCTATTTTAAGATTTGTTTCCAGGACGAAATTAAACATTTAACCAAGCTTGTAGCTCTTAAGATAAGCAAGATTCTTATGTTAAGCCTTCAGTTTGGGAGACCCTGTATATTAACTAGTTATATACTTAATATAGTCTATTTTACATACTAGTAGATCACCTAATTTTGTAGCCGTTTAATAGCAGTGATAAAGGCATAATTAAGTTAATTATAAGGGTCTCTAGAAGTCTTATTGACATGTAACCCAAATAGGTTTTCACTTTCCTTTGATACAGAAAGCGGATGGTATCAATTTGAAAGTGAGAACAGCTTCATTTGAAAATCAGTGTAATGGTGTATTTTGATTGATCTACAAATGTGCGTCATTAATTTATTAATGGAACGTTTTATGCTCAGTTCATTATAACTAATATAAAATCTATGTGATCTTGCTTCATAGGCTTTTCTGGTTAACCTTTCCTCTTTCATCCTATACAAGTGACCCAACAGTCCCAGCTGTCTTTCTTGTATTTTTGTTTCAACTGATTTTATCTTTAATTGTTCTCTATATGTTTCGTTTCTGATTCTTTTTTTGGATTTTCCTTGGATTCTTCTTAGAAATCTTATCTCTGCTACATTCACTCGGCTACTATTTCTTTTTGTGAATGTCCACGTTTCACTTTAGTATAAAAGTGCTGGAGCTACTACCCTTTTGACCACTTTCACTTTTGCTCGTTTTGGAACTTCTCTACTTCCAAAAAATGTTGTTTTTAAACTTTTAAATATTCTTCCCACATTTCTTGTCCTTTTGCTTATTTCCTTGTCCATTCCTCCATTTTCCTCTATGATCATTCCTAAATACTTAAAACTTTGTACCTGTTCCAACCTAAGCCCAATTAAAGTGATTTTATGCCCTTTGTTCTCTGTTGTTACGATCATATAAGTTTTTTTCTGTATTTATTTTCCAATTCCAGGTTTAGAGTTTTTAGATTATGTTGCAGATTTTTTTCTGTTTCCGCGACTAAGACCATGTCGTCTGCAAACATTAGCTCCGTTTTTTTCCCCCATTTTCCACTTGCTTAGGTGACACGGTGTCATTTTTTGTTTTACTTCTTTAATTACCCCACCTATAACTACTGAGAATAATAATGGACTGAGCACGCATCCTTGTTTTAAGCCCTCTTTTGTTTTAAACTCTTCCTTTTCTTCATTTTGGGTTCTTACAATATTTACCGTCTTTTTCTTACATCGCTTTTATTATGTCGATTGTTTCTACTTCTATTCCTTTCCTTCTTCGGCCCCTCCAACGTCTTTTCTTTTGACTTTATGGAATGCTTTTTCCAAGTCTATAAAACATAAATGTATTTCCTTGTTTTTTTTTAAGCGCTTTTCTATTTTTCTCTCAATTTATAGACTGGGTCTTGTATACTCCTTCCTCTTCTGAAATCGTTTTGGGATTCTTCTAGTTTGTTTTCTATTTTTTCTTTTAATCTGCCTTCCATTACTCTTGCCAGTATTTTCCCTGGTTCACTCATATATTATTCCTCTTTAGTTAAAAACAGATAAATAATAGAATTAAAAACATTTGTTTCTTAACTAAAAATATTAACGTTTAGGTATTAGAATATTTTGTTAACATTGATGGATTTCCCAATTTCGGTTGAAACTAGGTTTTACAGTGGTGACTAATAGAAAGATCCTTCAATTATTTTGAAAATCCATCCCGTTTCACATTGGGAACTTTTTGTTTTAATAAATAGTTTATTTTTTCAGTTCTTCTTCTTTTTTACATTTCTGAATCTATACCAAAATATTTTTAAGGTAATGTTCATAACATCTATTCTTTTGACAATTTTTATTTTCTGTTTAAATTTCTTCTCAACGTTTTCACGTAGGGATGTGCTGCAGCAACCCTTAAAGGTCGGAGACATCAAACAAACTCTCTTGTATTAACATCGTTGACAAAAAAAACAACATCAAAGGTAATAGTTAAATCGTTTGAAAAGAGAGTAGCTTAGACTGAAATGGTTAATTGAATGAGGAATGTAGATAAAAAAAAAAACTGAAACACGACATAATTAAAATTATTATTTCTGCTTAAGTTTACTGGTCTTTAATTAATTTTATAAATTAAAATTTCTTTCCCTTAAAAAAAATTCTTTTTCGTCTTTAGCGTATGTGATTGTGCAATATTTACATAAATGGACGCAATTTGTGCCGACTTCTTGCACAGCAGAATCTAAAGATGTTCCTAATATTTTTATATTAAAACTTTTGGGGGATAATATAGAGAAATGCTTACCAAAAATGATCAATAAAGAATGCGAGGGAGAACAGATCGTCATAACCGTCTATATTAATTTTATTATGGGCTAAAATATGCAGTTTTTTGGATTGTACCCCGCTCTTTGCGTTTATTAAGCGCACAATAAACTTGTTATTAACCAAAAGAATTCCTGCGAGGATATTTAGTTACAAAAAATTGCGGATTTATGACAGGGGACGGCTTGAAATGTGTAATTTTCGTCTGGACATAAAATTTAATGTCAAAATCAAATTTTAGCGAAGAATTCGAACAAGCTCGCGTAGGCCCGTATTAAAATTTATACGTCAAGGCGTTATCAAACTATAAAATCAACTTAATAAAAGTTATTGGATCCACTAGAAAGGCCGTTACTTGCCCTAAAAAACATTTTATGATTGTTTTTATTGCATGGCATAATGCGCCATGCGGATGTCTGATATGGCGGACAGTCAAACATGAAACGACTTTCATTTGCGTTAAAAGAGACGGATGTTTGGGCACGATTGAAAAAACGGCGTTGCAAACTTGAATATAGTGTGTTCATATACTTTTACAGGCCCAGTTTATTTAGCTGTTAAATGTGTAGTAATCATAATAAAGAAACGAATTGGACTAATAAAAGGATTTACACGTTTTGTAGTTCGTTGGCCTAAAATCGAACATTTTGAAAAGAAACTTATGGTATCCAGTTCAACAGTTTGCCTCAGTTAGTTTCAGAAATATTTATTTACAAAGTAAACAGGGTGTTTCTTAAGTACTGCAAAAAAAAATTGGGAGGTGATTCCTTATCGAAAATTAAAGGGGGTCTTTCAGATAAAATTGTTTCCTTAGGCGTCTCCTTTCGGAGTTACACCCCCCTAAAGGGGAACGGTAAAATTAGGTTTTTATTTTATTTCTCAAATTTGGATAAACGCAGGAGAATGATAACTAGTGGATGTTTTATACTTATTAAAATGTTTCCCACAGTTATATTTTCAATCGATTCACACCTTTACAGGGGACTGAAAAGTGCGACCCCTGTTGGTTTTTTATCAGAACTTTTTGGCGGGTTGAAATTTTGCAATTTAAAAATTTTCTTTTGAAAGCTTGATTTATTTAAAAACTATTTTTATACCATAGTTTTTCTCGTAAAACCTACAGTTTTTGAGTAAAAAATAAAATAAGTAAACATGATTCATCAAATATTCCAATATTAAACGTATCATTTTGGTGGTTGCCATGGTTTGTTTATGTTCATGTTGGGTAGAATTAACGGGCGTCTTAGCACACAAAAAAAAATTACTGTTCTGCACTCTGCATAGAAGCAAGGTATTTTTAATTTTTGATCTGATATTCAGTTGTTTCCACACATTAAGCTACGCACTAAATTTAAATGCAAATGTACGCAACTTCCAAATGCCCATCCGGGCAGCTGTGGTGGCCTACAGAAAACTTGTTGTGTACTTAGTCTCAAAAATAATCAACTACGTCCCTCTGACGGTCGACCCTTTTCTGTAATTATACTTTATACAATGTAAAACGTAAGAATAAAATTATGTTAGCTGCATATTTTAAAGTTGTTTGTCCTTAAACCGTCAAAGGCTAACTTTACTTCGTTCATCGTATAACTCGCTCATCCATTTATTTAATTTGGCTACCCGACTAGATTTATTCACAAACGTTTTTTTTTTCGAGTGTCGTTAGGCAATTTGGCTTCCGCTATAAACGAACGTGATCAGTCTACGGATTATGTATTGCAATAAAATTGTTTGTGATTTTCTTTGTTTCCAGTCTAATGACGATGTTATTTACATAATAAAAATACGTTTTGTCTGTCTGTTAAATAACTGTGAGACGAGTCCTGACATAAGCAAAAATGGTATGCCAGATCGCTTACTGGGTGAAATTCAAGTTTTCTTTGTTTATTGAAATTTTCCCTGACAAAATCTTCATAATTTTTACGCAAATGATAATTAATCCTCACATAGTAATCTTGGATAGTTTTTTAAGTAATTGTACAAACCATCTAAACCAGCTATCGTTCTATATTGACTTAAACAAGTTCAATTTTAGACTGTATCTGTAAATTGGTTCTTTCATACTTTATAAGCAACTAAACTTTTATATTTGGGGAAATTGCGTTGAAATATTTATAGTTGTTGGACTTCTCCAAATTCATTCTGCATGAAATAGTGTTTTTCGACAGTTGCAACCACTACAGCTATTGTAAAGTGCAACAATTTAAAAACTCAGCACATTCAACCTGTCAGGGAGTTGTATGTTTCAAGAGATCGTTTACCACAGAAGGGCTGCATAGCGCAAAACTTTATTAAACGTGTATCGTGCAAAGGAACTGTTCAGAGTTTAGTTATGTATGTGTATAGTCAGTCATTTTGTTTTCTTTCTACAATAGTTGTCTCTTAATAAAGCTCTTGGTGTGCTCAGCATTTTATAGTAATTGAAATGGTACATACTTGCATGTAATTTAGCTACAGTAATATTTTTTATCATGGTATTTATATTTATGCCAAACTTAGTTTAGAATACTGCTGTAAATTACATTAAAGGTACAACATTTGTCTCGTAAACATTTATGTTATATAAACAATTGCGCTATTTTCAAAATAATTAAATTCATAATTAATGTTCATTAGAGTGCCGTTATATAAAAAGTTTTGGAAGCGCTGTAATTCACGCAAAGTTAAGTAGCTGAAGCGCGCATCTCCCTCTTATCTCTAAACATTCCTTTCGCGACGACCGTGCGCGAATCCTGACGAATTAGGTCCTAGATCAGAGAGTTGGTGTACAACACGTGCGCGTGTGACTTGTGTGATTTCTTAATAGTGGCCATTAAAACTCAAAATCGGCGTGCTTCCATGAGTTAATTTGAAGACCACGTGCCTACTTTACAAGGTATTTAGTTTAAATATTATTTTGATTACTTATCCTGATATCGCAAATACTTCTAGTGTCTTGGTTAGCAACTTGCTTTAACTTAAGATACAAAAACTATTTTTTGTGCGATCGTACTAGAAACAGCTGTTTGACGGACGCGTACTGCATTACCGGCCCTATCCTTAGCAATGGCCGTAAAAGTTACTTTTCAGGCCGTTGCTAAGGGTAACGGTAAGGGTAACGGTAAGGGTAATGCAGTACATACGCCGTCATCTGTCAGACTGTCAGTGACAGAATGTCACGTAGTTTGTAACCTATAATTTTGAAAATTACTAAAAATTTAAATTGTTTTTAATTCGATCGCACAAAAAATGTAATATGCACCTCGGCCAAAACGTACTTTTTCGGCCTTGCCTGTTTGCTGGCCTCGACTACGTCTCGGCCAGCAAACCAGACGCGGCCGAAAAGTTACACTTTTTGGCCTTGATACATAAATAATTATTGCGTAAATGCCATTCAGTTTTTGAATAATGGAGTTTTAAGTTCTGGTAATAATAATCGTGTATCAAAAATGTGTGTATTGGGAATATCTTAAGCTTTTGGTATTTGCCAGAAATCGGAATAGATTGTTTTACGTCTAAAATGTATATCATGTTTTATATAGCAAATTCTATTGCTTCCAAGCTCATTTTGATAGATTTCTAGTGTTCATATTACAAAAATACTTTAAAAAAGGTTTTTTTTCATTCATAGCTGCATTATGCAGATTAACAATTGCAACGAATATTAAAATATTATAAAAAAAAGTTCATATTGTTATAAGATGACAAACTAAAACGTATTAATAAGAAGTAACCTGATAACTTAGACCTAAATTATTTGATATAAAGCCATCTTAAAAAATAAGTAATGCCTCATAAATTTGGCAATAAAAGGACATAGAAAAATTAAAATTAGTCCTTTTAGTTAATAAATTGCCGAATAATGGTTTTGCACAAAATATGTTTAAATCTGCCTGCTAAAAACGCTGATTGAGTTGTAAGAATTTTTTTTTTGCAACAAAATTGAGATCAAAATAAACTTACCTTCATGCAAGATATAATAGCGCTTATATATTTCCTATTTCATATTTATTTAATAAAAATTTCAAATAACTGTAGAAAAATTTCAAAATTGTGCCATTTTGCTGATGTTAATACCTGAAAGCGAAAATGCTAACCAAATTGAAAATGCAATTAAAGAATCTTACGTAGTTTTTGATTATGAAAAACTTTTATGTTTACACTTTTCTCGTAAAAGAATCAAGGTAGCCAATATTTGCAAATATTTAATTTTGCATGGTTAAGTTCTTTATACGATATTTTTAGTCAACACCCTGTATAAATTGATATATAGAATAACAATTTGTCGTTGCATATAATAATTTGATTCCCTCACGAAACAGTTTCTCCGCAAGCAGTAAAATTTTTAGTTTTTACGGTTTTTTATTAATAAAAAAAAAGTTTTTTGTTTTTTTTTTTGAGAAAAAAGATTTGTACGTACCTACCTACCTTCTTCTTATACATTTCATTTTATGTTACTGTTTTTTATGTATTTAAATTTTTTATGCAACAAAAGACTTGATATTCAACAAATACCTGCAAAACTCACTGTCAAAAATTATATTTAAAAAAAATAATATATAATTAAATATAAAGGGCGGCAAAAATTATTTTTGCCTAGGGCGGCGGAAAAGCTAGATCGGACCCTGCGACTTCCCGATGGCTTATTGTACTGCAGTCAACATTTTTGTAAAAAGATTTTCGACTAGGATTTTTGCAAGGATCAAGGCTGCAGTTAACTTATCCACCTATATTTTATATAAATTTCATACTCTTCAAACGATTTTTCTTGATGGAGCTCCTTCCATTTTAAACTTGTCTTCATTAATTCTAAATATGTCACAAATTAATTGCTAATTGCAATTATCGGCGATATTTCCTTTGCCACGTACACAAATCAAATCAACGAGCCGTTATATAATTTGCCACTAAATCATAATAATTATTGTCCCAATGCAATTAGCTGCACGTGTTTACTTGTAACTTCTCGGACACAAAATATGAGGAAACACGCACGATTCGGTAGCGGTTTGCCTGACAACCATGGAACAATGAATGACCAGTGTGTGTTTATCAAACCCATTATGGTTGTCAATGTGGTCTCATTGGTACCGAGTAGTTACTGTTAATATCCGCCGTACGTTTGGTCCCTGTAGAATTCACGTATCCCGATAGTGTACATTACGATTGGAAATTTATTGAACGGTTTGGTTGTTGCAAGTCGAGCAAAGTTTAAAGAGAACGGTCGACAGAGCTCAAATGTTAGGGTTTTGGGTGGTAAAAGCTTGGGTTTGTTGGCAAATCATTTTTGTTTTGTGGGGAGAAAAAGGGGTAACAAAATTGCAGATATATTCATCTTAATCGGTTCCTCTTGTACCTTTCGGTGTCGGGGCAAGTATTTCAAAAATAAAATGATCCTAAGCAGCAAGAAGAACTTAAAACTTAAAACCTCGAAGTAGTTTTTCAAACATCAGTAAGTTAAAAAGATTTTTAAAAAAGGAATTTTTAATACCTAATTTAACTTTCCTAATACTTGAGATTTATGTATGTCATAGTTAAATTGATTGTAGATTTTATTTCGAAAAGTTTTGTTGTGAATTGTACCTAATGCTTTCGGCCGTTAAATTTTAGCCTCACCAGAGTAGCTTTTATTTTTGTTTTATTGCGTTAATATGCACACCTGTGCAGTAAAAGGGTCTATAAAAGTTCTATGAAATTTTATAGCGCCCCTTTATATATTTAGGGCCTTGTATTGTCGCTTTACGCAGCACAAATATTTGAAGTATACCTTTATAATTGCCTTTTAATTGAGAAATAAAATAAGTTTGTAAAATGAGTTTTTCTTTTAGTATATCTGCCGTTACACAGATATCTCGAAAAATGTACAAAGTTATTTATTAGGGCTTTTTTAGAGATATTCATCATTTGTTAAACGACTGTGCAAATCGAAAAGCAACATTTTAAAAGTCGCGTTTTTGTTGGTAACAAACAAATTATAGATTTTTTTGTGCAATATTAAATTAATTTCATTTTAATCATCATACGATCTTATTTTTTTGTTTGCCCTAATAAGATTTAATTTAGTTTTGTGTTTATTTATCAGAATAAATGCTCACACGGGAGGGTCACGAGATGTTTTCGCTAGAATCTGATTAAGGCTTTATTGCACCATGAACATCAAAACTAAATGTTTTGCAGAGTTATACGTGCCACTGGCCATTTCCTTCGTAAAAATTGGGAATAACTGAAAGGTTGAATAATAAAGGTAACTTTTGCGATCGCGTTGGGCATGACACCTTCAGAGATAAAATCAAAACTCTTCTTTTCACCAATTCGCGCATCCTTTGCAAGCAAAATGGTGCAAAAATTTTGAAAAAATCCAAAACGGTTCCGGAGAAAAACGCGAAAAACGAGGCCCTTGTAAAAACGGTTTCCCCTACGTTAAACGCCTATGCAAGTCGCATAGATTTAGTTATACAACTTCTCAAATCATAGCGCTTCTGCAGGGGTTTCGTTTTTGACGTTTTTCTCCGAAACCGTTTAAGATTTTTCCAAAAACTGCACCATTTTACTTGCAAAGAACGCGCAAATTGGTAAATAGAAGCATTTCGATTTTATCTTTGACGGTTTCATGGTCAACGCGATCGCAAAAATTGCCTTTATTATTCGACTTTTCAGTTTTTCCCCTATTTTTCCGAACAAAATGGCCAGTGGCACGTATAACTCTGCAGAACATTTAGTTTTGATGTTCTAGATGCAATAAACACAGCCTTAATCAGATTCTAGCGACAACATATCGTGACCTTCCCTGATGAGACTAATAAAAATTTGCAAACAACATAATTATTGTTTTCACTGTAACATTTTTTCATAAATCTAAGTCGATTTGGTCCATTTTTGTTTTATCTCTAATAACAACTCTTATGTTTCCATCGATAATGCAATACAACACGAAACTTTCTGTTTATTGGCAACGATCTGATTTGTTTTTTACTTTGATTTTAGAGTGTATCTAATTAAACAACCTTTTGTTTGACCACTTGATCAAAGTGTCAGCTATTTAATTTTGTGCAAATGTTTGAAACCAAAAATTGTTTTAAAATAAACGAAAAAAAAAGCAAGGGAGCGAAAAGTTCATTTACATAACTCATCACCGGAAGAAGTCTATAATAACATCACCTTTCAGATGTTAAAAAAAATACGTTGAATTTAATCGTCATTAGCGTATTCAAAAGTTTAATGAGGAATTTACCGATAAAATTTACAGTACCAATCCTCAATACCCAATACCTCTTATTTTTCAATTCTTATCTTACTCAAATTCTTAAGGTTTTATATTTTTATCTGTAGCTCTTAAACAATTTTACATTAAAAACAAAGTTTTGATGTTTTAAAAGGTAGCCAGCGTAAGGATACTACATTTTGTTTGTGTTCAACTGAAATTTGCCATCTAATCTAAACCCATCGATCTTCTTGTTATGAAAAATATTCGTATGCTTTTGTGCCCTTGTCTGACGTTAACCGTTACGTCAATACACGTCAACAAAGTTTTCAAGCCCTGTCGTCCAAAACAACAGTGGGGTTAATTGATCGAAAAGCGGTCAGGAAAGTGAAATCAAAGTTGACAAATACGATAAGGTAATGTCGTTCGTTGACTTCCTTGCAATAAACAACTTTTGGGCCACGTTTCCAGTGTTTTATTCTCACAAAATAGTACACAGACTTTCAGCAAAGCTTGCGCCACTCGGTTAACGAAGTATGAATGAGAACTCGCTGAAATTTTAATACCATTAGTGAAATAATCTTCGCAAAGAGTATTACCGTACGTATGTAACATTTAATTTACTAAAAGAGATTATTTAATTCTGTTAATGCCGTTTTTGTTGCTAGCATTAGACCGCATTACTTTATGTTTCGCTTTTGTTTGTGTTGCATATTCATGACAACACTTTAAACTAACTAAATTTTTATGTTTTCGTTTTGTACTTTGCTTTTTCAAGGGCAGCTTTGCGCTGATTGTATTTATTAATTACAAAGACTGTTTGGTAAAGTAAAAGTAAAATTAAAATTGGATTACTGTAGTAGATAATTATTAACGGTAGAATGTCTTTAGAATTTGTGTTACATTTTCAAAGCAAAAACTGAGTTGATAAAGAATGTGTGTACAACTCTTGGGGTAATTTTATTATTTTTATTAACCCTTTTTTTCCATACAATCTATCCCCTTAAGGACAATAAATACTTAATGTGTCGACAAGAATATGGAGGGAAAAATTCCAATGATTAATTCCTTATTTATACTCTTGCGTTACTTATTGACAAAATGTATCACTTAATATCAAATAATATGTCTATTTCATTGTTTGGTAGAAAGTGTTTTACCTCATGTATGTGTTTCCATAAACCGTTGTCGTTCCATGCACATATTTTTAGTAGTTGCATCATTATTTGATTTTATTTACTAAGGTAGTGAGAAGGTTCATCATAGTGCCCATTTGTACGATTAATTGTTTCATCATTTCTGTTAATTCATCAATATCACTTGATTGTTGTGTAGAAGTTGTTGTGTTCTGGTGGTTTGATTGTGCTATTTGGGCGTATGTTACACCAGGTATTATGTTTTGTTGACTGTTTAAGTTAGTTTTATTGTCATTGTTGTTACTAAAATTATTAACTTTATTGTTACCTCTAAGTTACGGGTAGAGTTTCTGCTGCAGTGTTTATGAACTGTACATCCCCTGTAATTGGCAGGATGATTTTCTCCACAATTCACACATTTTACTTCATTGTCTCTATTATTTTTTGGACAGGTTGATGTGAGATGAGATTCTGAACACTTAACGCACCTTGGGTTTCTTTGACAAAAATTTTGTGTGTGTCCATCCAAATCTCTGGCATTTGGTGCACCGGGGGATCTCCCTTTTGCCGTGTCGTCTTGCTTCATAGGCTTTCCTGGTTAACATCTCTTCTTTCATCCTATAAATGTGACCTAACCATCCCAGCTGTCTTTCTTGTTTTTTGTTTCAACTGATTTTATCTTTAATTGTTTCATTTCTGATTCTATTTTTTTTGGCTTTGCCTTGTGTTTTTTTAGAAATCTATTTTCTGCTACATTCACTCGGCTACTATTTTTATTTGTTAGTGTCCACGTTTCACTTCCGTATAAAAGTGCCGGAGTTACTACCTTTTTGACCACTTCCACTTTTGTTCGTTTTGGGACTTCTCTTTTCCAAAAAATGTTGTTCTTAAACTGTTCAATATTTCTTCCCACATTTCCTGTCCTTTCGCTTATTTCTTTGTCCTTTCCTCCATTCTTCTCTATGATCACTCCTAAATATTTAAAGCCTTCTACCTGTTCCAACTTAAGGCCTATTTAAAGTGATGTCATGCCTTTTGCTCTCTGTTGTAACGATCATAGTTTTAGTTTTTTCGGTATTTATTTTCATATTAATTTTTCCAATTCCTAGATTAGTGTTTGTAGATTATGTTGCAGATTCTTTTCCGTTTCCGCGACTAAGACCATGTCGTCTGCGAACCTGAGCTTAGTTATGTTTTTTTTTCCATTTTCCAGTTGCCTAGGTGAAACGGTCTCATTTTTTGTTTTACTTCTTTAATTACCCAATCTATAACTAGGTACTGAGAATAATAATGGTATTTATTTAAAAAAAATGTGTATCCCGGTAATGTTTTTAATTTGTGTATGCAGAAATAAATGTTATTAAACTATTAATAACAGATTTATAATCATAAAAGTGGACCTGCAATTCTTTAATTATGAATCTGTGTATTGGTTCTGTCTACATAAAATTTTTAAGGTTTTTTTTTTTTTACAAACATTGCAATTAAATTTCGAGGAGCAACCTAAGCGAATAATTTTTTCTTCCCATTAATTATGCACCGACTAGCAGGCGTAATTAATCAAACAGGAAATTAGACAATGACGCATGAAATACGTAATTAAGATATTTGTTTAATGAATTCGAGGGAGCGCAAATGTGGAATAAATTATTACGGTTACAGCGTAATATTATATGAATAGATATAATGAGGAAAATTGATTGTACACAAACTGCTTACTGTAATTAATTGTGTTAATCATCCAAAGCATTGTGCATGTCTATAATTATTCATATTAACAGAGGCGTATGTTGATTTGACAATAATAGGAAATATGGTTTGTGTTCCTTGTCTCTATGTCACTGTAAAGTATTAAGTATTGTAAACTATTACGCGCGGAAGTATTGATTCAACAAAAATACATTTTGTAAAGGCAATAACTCCTGTTAGTTGATGTTTATGATAAAACATTTTTCTAGCTACCCAGACAACGGACGGTGTTCATAACATACTTTATTTTACTTCCTGGTCTATCACATGAAATAAAATGAGGATTTATTTGTTTTATATCATTTTATCATTTTGCTTGCTTCATATTGTACAACTTTTGTTTTAAACATTTTCTCGACTGGATCGGAAACATTAAAATTAACAAACGGCATGTTAATTTTCAAAGAGGTTGAAGAGATGTACGATGCTCGATGCTCACCATTGCTATCTTGGAAACGGTAAGAGATACAAGGTCAGTTAAATTAGAGAAAAGTTGCACATTTTTATGGCGATTAAGAATCTGAAAAGAAATCCTGGAAATTTTGATTCGTTTTTGATTTATTACAAAAAAAACTGAAAAATGTGATTTTAGAAAAATATGATTATCTCCCCTACCATTGTTGCTATTTCATTTAAACTTAGTAACTGTATGTTTTTGACCGTCCTGGGTTTGATGACGTCAACAGAAATTTTCTAAGCCTTCTAGATTTTAAGTTGCGATAGTCAACTTTTTTATTTCTTATGGCCGCCATATTGGATTTTTACACCATCAGACAGACAAAAAAATTAGATTTTCAGATGGGTATCCAACATACCTTTTTTCTTTCAAAAAACTTGTTGAAATTTTAAAAATTTTATAAATAATCTATAAAATCGCGAATGTTCTGAAAAACAATTGAAATTATAATATAAATAAAAGTTACACAACATCTTATAGGTCTAATAAAATAACGAAATGACAATAAATTTAAAACACCAGATAAATAATTATTTAAATTGTTTAAAGTGCGCGCCGTTATGTATGATGTAGTGGTTAGTCCTCAAATTTATTTCGTCCACTGCCTTTAGGATAGTTTGTTTCGATATAGAGGCGAAAGCATTTTTGATTTTACGGCGAAGAAGTTCAATATTTGCCGTTAGGATTGCATAAACAACTACGTCAATGTAAAAGTAATCCATAGGCGTTAAACATGGCGATCGCGGAGGCCAATGGACAGGACCAAACGTACCAAGTCATGAATTTTGAAAGCGTACATCTAAATTAATAATATCCTTTTACAATGCGGGCGTTATGAGGACCAGCTCCTTCTTGCTGAAACTACTGATGATTTTGAATTGTTAATAATGGCAATTCGCTTAACATATCTTCTAAATATGTTTCCAACAATCTTAATTTCGTTATCATTAGACCAATAAAATGTTCTGTAGCTTTTTATTTATATCATAGTTTCAATTGTTTTTCAGAGCATTCTCGATTTTATGAATTATTTAGACAAATTTTAAAAATTCAACAAGTTTTTTGAAAGAAAAAAGGTATGTTGGTTACCAACCTGAAAAGCTAATTTTTTTGTCTGTCTGATGGTGTAAAAATCCAATATGGCGGCCATAAGAAATAAAAAAGTTGACTATCGCAACTTGAAATCTAGAAGGCTTACAAAATTACTGTTGACGTCATCAAACACAGGATGGTCAAAAACATAAAGTTACCAGTTTAAATGAAATAGCGTCAATGGTAGGGGAGATAATAATATTTTTCTAAAATCACATTTTTCAGTTTTTTTGTAATAAATCAAAAACGAATCAAAATATCCAGGATTTCTTTTCAGATTCTTAATCGCCATAAAAATGTGCAACTTTTCTCTAATTTAACTGACCTTGTATCTCTTACCGTTTCCAAGATAGCAATGGTGAGCATCGAAAAAAGCACCACCCTGTATACTCCCTAAATGTAAAAATTCACAGTTAAAAATTTGAATTCTTCTTAATCTGTTCCTCTTGTACATTTCGGTGTCGAGGTATGCTTTTCTATTTCTTTGTTATGTTTCTCCACTCCTGCCTGTCGTTTGAACTCTTTAAGTAAATATTTTAAATGCCGTTAAACGTAGTTAGTTATGAAATTAATTATCTTTTGTTGAGCAATCTTTTGTTGGAATGCTTAAACCAGTTTCACGACTCTCATTTCTTCATCGGTAGATTATTATTTTTAATTGATTAAAAATTCTTGTATATTGTTGCTAGGTAAGAGTAATGCAATTGGGTTGGGTTAAGTTAGGGTAAAATGGGTTAGGTTGGGTTAAAATGAACTGGGATAGATTGGTTTAACATGAGCATAGGTTTTAAGCAAGGAATAATAAAGTAAAATACTTAAAGATGAAATTAGGATGTGTTTGAAGAAAAGACAAGCCCCTGATTTTTTTTAAACATTACTTTAAGCTGAATTGAGATTATTAAGAAAGCCGAACAGGCGTATAAACGCTAATTTTTGACAAAGAAATCAATTTTGGTTAAAAAAATGTAATAATTCAGAAATGTAAACGTTAAATTTAAACTTTCCTATTATTGTTGCGTTTATATTTCTTTTATGGTTCTGTGTAGTTTTAAAAATTCGTTTGGCTTTGTCTAGGGCAGCGGTCGGCAAACTCTTTAGACCCAATGCAAAAACTATAAACAAAGTATCTGATACATCCCAAAGTAATGCTGCAAGTTCTAAATCTGCGGGCCAATTTTTTTATTGTTAAAAACATTTGTTTGTCCATGGTGGCCCGGATAAAAGGTCTTGGCGGGTCGGATTTGGCCCACAGGCCGTAGTTTGCCGACCGCTGGTCTAGGGGAAAATTATTTTCCAAGAAAATAGCGCAATATTGTAATACAGTAAATTCTCTCTAAATGCAACATTGTTAGATTCAAATGTTTTAAAAAAAATGCATTTATAGAAAAAAGATGCATTTAGAGAGTAAAGGAAACCATTTTTTAAAAATATTTTTAAAATCTTTCTATTTTACAGGGTGTTGCATTAGGTAAAAAAAATGTCTTTAACTTTAGTATTTTCAAGTTTATTTAAAATTTCACACTTATCCTTAATCGTTAAATTAACTTTCTTCATGATTGATTGATTGACTGTGACACTGACAGTTTTTACTACGGGTAGCTTGATTTTTGAAAGTTGCGTTTATAGAATGTTTTTGCATATATGGAGTAATGCATTTATAGAGTATGATGCACTTATAGAAGTTGCATTAATAGAGAATTTACTGTACTATATAGAATTATAAAACGTAAAAAAACCTCAAGAAATAAAGTCATTTTTTTTGCACACAATTACAAATCTTGAAACACTGAAATGACCAAACAAATTTTTACACTACAGAACGTATACCTATTTGGTTATCAAATTATAAATTTCTAAAAATCATCCTTTACTTATTTAATTGTTATAGTAAAATGTATCTTATTTTTTTTAGTGGTGCCTTTCAATAGTATTTTTTTATTCACAACTCCGTCGTGCTTACTTAAGCTCCTCCTCAAGCAACCAGATGTCATTAAAATTCCACTTTCTCTTTTATTTGCGTCGGTAATACGACGCTTTACTAAAAAATTCACAAATAGTTGGCGGAAAGTAAACGCTAAAACTTTTTAAATGTGGAGCTATCTTTCAATCACTGGGCCAGAACAATTAGATTGAGGGACATCAGAGAACAGATCTTTGTGAACAGGCGCCGAGACGTTTCAATTAGAGAAGAGGTAACTCCTTTTCGTTGTAGCCATTTGTTACAGACGCGAGCTTCGGCGTCTGTCTTGCCTATCCCTCGAAGATCCTGAACGAACAAAACGATTTTTACGACCTTCGCCCACTCGGATCCATATTATTTGTCTTATGTGGCACAATATCACTCGAAAACATCGTTTTAAATAAATATACAAGAATGGCAAATAATGCTTATTACATGTAACTTAAGTCAACTGGATAAATTCTTTATCCACCATTTTAATAAACATTTTTTTATTGTAATAGTTACTGTACCATAATGACCATCCATGTAAATTTTGCATAATTATTTAGTGTTTAATTAATTTTATTAAAATAACTTTCCACAATACGAACATGTAGTCCACAAAAGCACTTCTTTTATGAAGGATGCAATTGAACCCATTCTGGAATTTAAGTGTTGAAAAATATTCACAATAAAGGAAGAAAACTGAGCTGAAAATAATCAACCTTTTCAACGCGTTTTCTTTTATTAATTCAACACCCACTCGATGTGTGATTTCACAACAAAATTTCTGCTTGTTTTCTCGATTTGCATTCCCTTGCTATTTCAGAAAACCGAAGTTGGCTGCAAAGGTTTCAAAAACAATTCATTACAGGGTTTGGTTTATTATAATTACTCCCGCCCTAAACAATATTTTGTAACCTTTAAAAAAATTCACAAAAGGTGTATCACATCTCTCTACAACTTGCTTATGAATGCGGTAATAAATGTTTGTGAATTTTTCATGAACTCGACGTGATGGTTAAATCAAGGGGTGGGCTTTGTATCTCCATTATTTGTTGGTAATAGTATCATTTTAGCTTACTTTAAAAGGGGACTGAAAACAGGTAGTTTTGTTACGATGGGAATGAAGGTGCGGCCTCTGAATAAGGCTGTGAAATGTAAAGTGATGGTTAATAAAAGCGACAACTCTAGAACTGTGTGAAACATACTTGTTGCTTGTGAGGAACTGGAGCAGGTGAATCAATTTGTTTATCAGGGGAGGGTGTTTATTGGGATGTGGAAACGAAAATGGGGACATGGCAGGAACAGTGTGTATGGGGACTTAATAGAACCACAAGCGAAAATATATAAGGGAAGTAATCAAAAATATCTAAATAAAATGCGTAGTGCATATTTGTTCCCCTTTATTTACTGGGAGTTAAGGAAATTAATTGCTATGCTTGGCTATTTTAGTTTTTCAGATAATTAGAAAGAGCTTGTATTTTGGCAAAAAAAAGAAATTGCTATGCACTTGAAAATATTTCAAAAATTTTAAACTCCATAACACTTTTTCTACAAGGTTTCTGAATAACGTAAAGGAAGATACATACATGTATTTTTTAGAGTATGGATAGTAATTTCACAAACGATCTAGCTGGGTATTACTCTAATACTTGGTACTTTTTTAGTATTCAGTATTCAGCAGAGCCGGATTTACATACAGGCAAAACTAGGCAACTGCCTAGGGCGTCGAACAAAATGGGGCGTTTTTTCTTCCACAAATCATAAAAATTAGAGACGGCGCTCACACGTCGAGTACAGGAAACTTGTAAACTATACAAGCATGTACACGACTTCAGCTGCATTCGGGAATTCGTTCCCGATGAGGAATAGACTGGCAATATTGACAACAGACGCATGTAAAAGCACAGTTGCAAGCGAAATACACCTTTAGGCCTCACACACACAGAGCGTTTTCTGTCGCGCGACTCGAGTCGCGCGTTTGTTGGAGTACTAGCAATTGCATGTAGGTGCGCGTACACACATAGTCGCGCGACTTTGGTCGTCGTATGTGTGTACGCGTACATGCAATTGCTAGTACTTCACAAACGCGCGACTGAAGTCGCGCGACAGAAAACGCTCTGTGTGTGATAGGCCTAAGAATGTCGGGTCACAAAAGAAATTTCAGATTTCAATGTAGAAAAATAGCACAAGAAAAGAAAAATAAATTACGGGACATAATCGCAAAAAGCGGTAAGTTGGACAGTTTTGTAATAAAACAAACAGAATCGCAACAAAACATCCTCATGAAAAATCAATCAATGAAATAGAAATTACTACAGTTGTATGCTTACCACAGACATTAAATAATACTTTATTTTTAAAATTTACTAATTTTTTTATGGGGGCCAGTGGCGTATCATCCTATGACGCAGATGGTATGCCTGCACCACTATTGGGGACCCATTAGGATTTATTTCCCAAAATTTAGGTGTTTTTTTTTAAGTTTAGATCGCAAATTTTTTTTTCAGAAATATATATTTTATGGCCCCATATACAGACTTGCACCAGGGTCCACGCTGATGACGATACGCCATTGACTGGGGCGTAGTCATATTTTCTGCTTAGGGGTGTAAACGAAGCAAATCCGGCTCTGGTATTCAGTAATATAACTCTTTTTTTTAATATTCTTTATTCATAATCTTGGATATTTTATTAGTATTCATTATTCAATACTTTTGTAAGGTATTCATGAATACTAAAAGTGTTCATGAATACCGATAGTATTCATGAATACTGAAAGTAATCATAAATACTTTTAGTATTTATAAATACTAATGGTATTTATGAATCCAGAATGTACTCTTAAATACTCTATTGCAGGAGTGGAGAACCTTTTTGTGACGATGTGGGCGCAAAAAAATCTTTTGGGGTGCTGTGGGCGCAAGAACTTTAAACTTAAGCTGGCATACCTGTCTGGAGGTTTTCTATAATTAAACAAAAATATGTGCCTGTGGATATAAGCCCTGTACATAATATACCTACATGCCTACATGTATGCTATACATACATTTTTTGAAGACAAGACCAATGAATTTTTGTATTTCATCAAAGCAGGGAGAAAAATTAAAACTAACAAGATAAAGTAAATAATTTAGGGAAATTATTTTATTGAGACAGTGAACAAATTTTATGGAAGGAAATTAAAATAAATGAGACTGTTCTTCATGATGTGAAGGCTGACACTGTATTTTTTAATTATTATTTCAAAATTTGCATTGTAATAGAAAACTATTGCTCATGCAATTGATCAAATCGTCTGTTAGACGTGATCTTAATTTATTTTTAATTAATTGCACTGTCGAAAGTGTAGATTCGCTCAAGTACAAACAAAATAGATTTAATCTTTAACGCCGATTTTTTTTACATATTTAAAGCTTAAATAGCAACTCAGCAACATAATTTTTAAATTCAATAATTTCTTATTCTAAATTTTATACTTTTGCTTTTATAAATCTACTTTTTGTAGTCAAAGCAGTAATGTCAGCATTGTGTAGTGGATTTTCAAAGTAAAATAAAATCGATTCAAAAATGTTCAATTTGTAAAATCGTTTATTAACCTTTAACCATTTTGGTGCTCTAGACCAGTGGTTCTTAACCTTTTATTAGTCGCACCCCCCCTCCTCAATATCCTAAAATATTTTCGCTGCCCTCTAGTTTGTAGTAACAAAAATATTACGCTTTATTTAAGAAGAAATCTCTCCGATGGTTCGAGTAAAATAAGGAGAAAACATATTTTTTTAAAGATTTTAATCCCCCGATTAAGAATCGCTGCTCTAGACTAGTATACTCGCCAACTTCGTAATATATTTAACGTATAATTTTGAATCTAATAAAAAACTTTACCCGGAAATATTCTTAACATTTTGGGAAAACAGCCATAGAATTTATTTAAGTGTGATTTACAAAGAGTTAATTTGCCTATATTAAACACTTGTATTAAAAATCTACTTTTGCCACCTTGGGCGTTACGCGAGCGCATATAAAACGTATTTTTTTAGTTGGTATTCAGTATTTAGTATTCAAAATTGGTTGAATATTTGCTGATATTTAGTATTCAGATTTGAATACTTTTTTGTCGGTAATCAGTATTTAATATTTAAATACTTTTTAGGGATTTATACCCAGCTCTGGCTTCAGTTAAATATAAAACCTGCAACTTTATTTCAATTAAATAAAATCAAATTCATAATCAAAGCCTCAAAGTTTGTCGCAAATTTAAACGTCAGCAAAACTTTTTACCTCCATGCACATACCACCCATTACGAAAGTAGCATATTACATTAATTGCAAATCCGGCCCAATAAGTTAAATTAGGTTTTAAAGGTAGCCAGTAGTAAACAGCATCCATCATTTCCAAAGTTCTCCAACAGCACCTATCATATCAAACTTATTTAGTTAATTAGCCTTCGTTAACATTCACGTTAAAACTAACGTGTTTCAGATTAATTAATGTTTGTAATTACTTAATGTGCAAATAAAAGAGAAAAATACAGCAAAACGTCTTTGAGCTGTTTAAACTTTCTGGTAGGGTAATTTTAGGTTTTGTGCATTAGCTGAAATAAACTTTCGAGCGGTGTTTTGTTCGCTTTAGAATTCTTGACCGATAGTTCGTGGAAAGATTGAAATTTAATATTTATCGGGCTTCGATGTTGCACATTAAGCAGTTTCAATGGAAAATAGTTTTCTGTATCTGTCGAAACGCGAACAAAGAAATCGAATGTAATTTAAGAGGGAAATACATGTTTATTGCTTGTAAATAAATTATAAAGGAAAGCAAAATACGTTAGCTTTGATTTTCCTGTAAACACCAGTTACAGGTTAAATAAAAATCCTAACAGGAACTTTAAAAGAAATGGTTTTATCGCTTTTTCTTCACGACTTGGTAATAATTTAGAATTTGTGGAGGGGGTTGCAAAAATAAAAAATTAATAACTACGTTTTTATCAGTTCATTACAGTTACTTTTGATTAATCTTTAATCGCTGCGAGGAAAAACCCCAAATATTGCTCCCATGAACAGCTCTACCGGGTTTTCTAATTAAACGACCAAGATACTACAATATTTCAGCTGATACTGCTGTTTCTAAAATAAACCAAACGCCTACTAGTTTTTTGTTTAGTCAGGTATTTAAATCTTCGCGGAAAGTTTTATTCGTGAATTAATATTCATTGTAGTTTGCGATATATCGTAGTGAACATTCCAGTTTAAGTATGCCACTATTTTCCTGTAATGTTGTTAGTATTGGCAGAGGGTAATTCGCAAACTTGCAGATAATTCAAGATGCTCTTTTCCACAACCTCAGAAAATATTTCTGTCGTTTTCTATAGCGTTCGGTCGTGGCTATAACGTTATTGTCCAGTTATTTTAAACTGCACCACATTGCAGAGTCGCTTAACCTATTTCTAATCCATTGACCACTAACACAGGAAGTTGCCGGATCTACATTTATCGTACAATGCGGCAGAGTCGATGGACGAAAAATTGCAGCTTTTAAAGTTCATTCTGTTGGTTGAACATTTTCTGGTTGAATTTTCAACTGCTCGGGCGCTAGCCAAAAATATGGCACAAAAATCGCAAGTTTTGGATGCACCCGTTTCATTAAATTTGCTTTCTGAAAACTTGAAATTATAATGTCCAAGTGGAAAAACTTTTAAATTCATATTACTTCCTCGGCGTCTAAAGAAAACAATAAAACGTGCCACTTATAAAATAAATTAGCAAAAAAGAGCCGCTTTGTCGGTCTTGTGATTAAGACGAATTAAAAACCATGATACCATCCTGTTTTAACTATGCCAGCCTGCTTCTTCACAAACGTAATTGCATGGTAGAATAATTTTTATTAAGGAGTAAACAAAAAATTTCATTAAAATAAAATTTAAATCGTTGTTTACATTTTAAATTGGATGAGATTGAAGTTTTAATTTGCTCTTCGTTCTACTGGTTTTGTACCGTCACTGGCAATTAGTGTAGCGGTCTGGAGCCACTTTACTTTGATGTTTAGAAGTATTTTGCCTTTCGAGCAACATGAAAACATTTCTCGAGTACAGAACAATAAAATTAACGGGAAAGTGCAGAAGTTTCATGATGAAAAATCTCGTTTAACGCTGTTGTTATTTTAATATGGAATAAAGAACTCTCAGCAAAAATTAAAAACAGGAAAACTGTGTTGCTAGTTAGTTTAAACTTGAAACAATTTAATCATGAATGCCTTAAGCCAGGGATTTCCAACCCTGTGCCCGCGGGCGCATGTGCGCCCGCGAAGCTATTTGCATGCGCCCGCTACAAAGTGTTAAAATAACAGGGAAAAACAATAAAATCTTAAAAGTAAGGAAATAAAAAGTTGCTTTAGTTTTTAAAATCTCGCTAGATTTAGCGAAAAATTCGCTAAATTTTCAGCACTGACCGCAGTCCATCCCCACCCCACCTGTAATACAACGACATTGATATCCTAGTTTTACACTACGATACCAACATAAACTTGGTTGTTTTTTTTTCGGTCTGAAGTTAGTTAGCGAGCATTAATCATTTTCGATCACCCGATATACCGCCTGTATGTACAGGGTGGTCCAAATTCGATGGGATTACATGGGTATCTCGCTTAATAGTCAAAAATGTGCAGTTTTTTGGGACCAACTCAGAACGTCAAATATATTCTATCATTTCCTGTTTTTTTTTTGTTTTCACAGCCTACTTTTTGCGTATTATTAAAAATAAATACATTAACTCTTATATATTTGGAACGGGAAAAAATTAGGAATTTAAATAGGTCATAGCCAACTATAGCTTCTTTTTAAAAAAGGTAAATTTGTGTCATAACTTTTTAACGGCGAGTGCAAAAAGTTTTTTAAAAATAATTTCAAAATCTACATAAAAACATCTAAAAATAATCTTTATAATCTCTTTCGATACTTACAACAATAAAAGAGATATGACACATTATAAATATAACAAAAAAACTGTTTTTTTCAAATAACTCAAAAACCGGATTTGATAAAATATTTTTGAAAACGGTTCTGTATTTGTCTCAAAAACTGCAAATTTTTGGTAATTTAACCGTTTATCTATCTTGAATATTAAGCAAGATACCCATGCAATCGCATCGAATTTGGACCACCCTGTACATAATAATTGATTTTTTTTTAAACCGACTGGCGCCCGCCACTATTTTTCTCAATCGCGATTGCGCCCGCGCCACAATAATGTTGGGAACCCCTGCCTTAAGCCATAATAAAACTTTCAAATTTTTTTAAATGTATTGCTCATTTATTTTCCACTCATCCTTGTCTTTTGAGGCACGTGAAAATTCAACTCATTCGTAAGTCAGTTAGTTCGCGAAGATAAAAAATTAAATAAATTGATCCAGTTTAAAAATTAATGAATCTCTTAAGTATATGACGCCATTTTTAAATGTTTATAACCTGCGGCTTTTAGAAAAACATTAATTATCTCGTAACATTTTAAAATTACACCAAGATGTGACGGGTAATAAAATTGTGCATTAGGTTACCAAATGTAATGGAGAGGGTCCAACATAAATAAAGCAAATGAGAAAAGCGTTGTAGCGAATAAGGACGAAAATGTGCAAGGGCGAAATTTAAAAACAAAATATACCCGCAAAACATTTTTGCTAACGGCTTACAGTTTCTAAACCAACCATTTTACGACTCTATAGTTTTGGTTAACCTATATTGTAAGCATGAGGTTATATTTTGTTTATGTAAATAAATAAATAAATAATTTTCGTAGGGATTTTATAATGATCCAAGTCTTTATTTTTCAAAATATCAAAAAGCCTTGACTTGAAAACGAATTATTAAACTTTTAAAAATCTCTACAACCCTCTTAATATTTGCCCGCAAATTCCACAGCCCGATCTTTTAGTATCAAGTTACAGGGCTGGCATAATCCACCTGAAACATCCCTTACAGGGATGCGACAATATTTGGTTACCTTTAAGGATTCAGGACTTCGCTTGTGACTCATATCTTTCTTCGAACCGAGTGACATGTTTGAGTGTGCTTTCATATCACCCAAACATATCAGGCCAGAAGCGGTCGTATTCATCCAACAGTCGCAGGCATTATATGAAAGTTTTTGCTCGCATTGCGACATACATAAACGAACACAAATATTAACGCAAGTGTCTCCGCGGGCTTTAAATTTTGAGAAATATCCGAGCTTTAGGATCGCGTAGTCGGGCGACAAGAGCCAGATTGTAAGTCGTGGCTTTATCAGGGACGCAGAGAAGAATTACCGACTAACAGTTGCCAACCGCGATGACGCGGCTCTTGTTAATCGACTTCGGTTAAACTAAGATGTGCGCATTGTTCCGTAAAGATAATTACACACTCGTAATTTAGGTTATAGTTCTATGTGAGTAGGTTTATTAAATAAATTATGTGTAGGCTGTAAAGTAATCTCGGCGAGAGCAGAAATTGCTCCAGATTAATATTTATGGTAAGATGTAAGCTAATCGTGTAAAAGCACTTAACAAAGTACTATCATAATGGGTACTAAAATTTGCCAAGTCACTCGATTAGTCGGGAAGTTTATTGCCTTTGTGTCTAATTAATTCTCTTGTCTACAAAGAACGATTATTTTAAAATGTAAATTTCCTGTGTTGTCAGTTTTTGTTGGTTTGCAATGAAAACATAGAACATTTAAATGAAATGTTACTGTTTGGCCGTTTATTATAGTGTACTTCTTTCTCTTCTGAAACCGTATTGGGATTCTTCTAGTGTGTTTTCTGTTTTTTCTTTTAATCTGTCTTCCATTACTCTTGCCAGTATTTTTCCTGGTACACTCATTAATGTTATTCGTCTATAGTTGGAACCAGGGACTGAGAACGGAACGAAAACGAAAACGTTAAACGAAATTAACCGATTTTTTTTTAAGAACGAAAACGAAACCGAAAACGAAATTATTATTTTTCGTTCAAGAACGAAAACGAAATAAATATTTTCCAAAACCGGTTTTAACCGGTTTTGTCGCTATTTCAATTTTATTTGTTAAACACAAACGCGAATTTACCTTCTGTGCTGGGGAAACTCCACGAGGCAGTAAAAAATCTCACTTGAAATAAATGAGCTTCACTGTTATTCATATATTTACGTGAATATTTATTGTTTATACTTGCAATTTCGTGTAACACAATTAACGGTACAGATATTCTCTATTTCTAATTTGTTTTTTAGATCATCAATATAGAATATACACTTAATTGGATATATATTATCAATGTGTATGTTTTATTTGCGTTTAGTAAAATTTATTCTTACTTCGAAAAGGACTAATGTAAAAGAAGATTTATTGGTAGATGTGTTGCTATAGTATATTCCATTTAAAATTGCTCACAGCGGATTAAGAAGAGGCAGAACTAAACGAAACAAATGCACAATCTCCGTCTCTTTCTTTAAATATTATTTGTGTTTACAATTCAGTCTACGCCAATGAAAGTTGTAATCTAATTGAAGGCGGTTTCATGAAGATTATTGCAAGCAGTCGAAATTTGATCCTTAATTATAGGTTCAATAAGGTTTAATTTGGGTTCTTAGGTAAAAGAAAATTAATATCTGTATCAGTGTTTCCCAAAAGTTTTTGCTTGTAAACAATTATAATTTAAAATCTATTATAGCGTATATAAGGTAATAAGCTTTTAGCGAGAACTTGTTTAGAACTGCAGCGTTATGGTCATTATGCTCAAAGAAAAGCAATTAGGAAGATGTGGTATGCGATTATGATTTTAGGTGTTGTGCCATACAAATCATTTAAGGTTTATAATCCAAGATTGTGTATGTACGTGGGTTGTTCCAACTGCTTAAGCCGATATGAGAAGTTTTATATGGGATATACTATAGTAAGATTTAACGGAATGTGAAAATGTATATTGTATGGTATGTACAAACTATAAAGTTAAAGTATATTTCAAGTTAATATAAGTTTTCTTTTAATATCTTTTTTATTTATAACATTTAGTAAATTATCCACTTGAATTCATTCTTTTGTCTTTTTAAATAATTACAGCAGGATCTTATTTAATTTAAATGCATAGATTATTAGTACTAAAACAAATTTAAAACAGCACTTGCTATATTTTCATATTTTTAGATAAAGATCGTGTCTAATTTAACCTAATCACGTTGTGTTTTTGCACCTTACGGGTGTTAAACTTAATAAAATGGTTAAATGTTAATGTGTTTAACGGTTTGGTAAATGTAATATGGCGATGGTTCGCCGGTCTAAAATATGCTGTCCGTGAGCATCAAACCCCATCGTCATCGTTTATATTTTAGTTGAGACGCAAATATTGTTATCGTATTTATAGACGGTTGAGGTGACTAAAAAAAAATTGATTTTTTGACGACAAAAAAATATTGTAAAACCGGTTTTAACCGTTATTATTTCGGTTCACGAAAACGAAAAAAGAATTTTTTCGGTTAGAACGAAAAGAACGAAAACGATATATTTCGTTTTCGTTTCGAACAGAAACGAACGGATTTTTTTTCGTTTTTAGTCCGTGGTTGGAACAATCCCTTTTGTCTCCTTTCTTGTATAATGGTAGGATTATTCCAATGTTCCAATCCCTTGGTACTTTTCTTGATTTTATTACTTCGTTCAATAGAGCCCTAAGTGCTGCTTTTCCTAATTCTTCCATGTATTTAATCATTTCCGGTGTAACGCCATCTTTACCTGCGGTTTTTCCGATCTTTAATTTTGCTATTGATTTTTCTAATTCTTCCATTGTAATCTTCGTTATCTCCTCATATCCTCTGTCCTTTTTTGTTATTTGTAAACAATTTACAGTTCATATTTAAAATTTTTTTTTTTTTTTTTTGAAAATGAAAGTTAACGAAGACAAATCAGTACACGTGACGTACACTATGAAAAAAGATAATTGCCCACCCGTTATACTAAATGGACGACAATTACAACATTTAGATCATGTAAAATATCTCGGCCTGCATCTAGACCGCAGAATGAATTGGCAAAAACATATATTCACTAAGAGAAAGCAACTTGGTATGAAACTGCGGCAAATGTACTGGATGATTGGTAGACAATCACAGCTAACATTAGAGAACAAACTATTAATTTATAAAGTAATACTAAAGCCCATATGGAGTTATGGTATCCAGCTTTGGGGCTCAGCCAGCAACACCAACATTGACATAATACAACGATTTCAGAATAAAGTTTTTCGAACCATAGTGAACGCACCTTGGTATGTACCCAACGCAGTAATACAATGTGATCTGTGCGTGCCTTCAGTGGAAGAAGAAATAAAAAAGTTTAGTTCCAGATACAGTGAACGAGTAAAAGTCCACCCTAACAAGTTAGCAAACAATCTCATGGACAAAGAGTGCGAAACTAGGCGGCTAAAAAGGTTCAAGCCATCAGACCTCACAACCCGGTTTGATTAGCATTGCTAGACTAAAAATTAGAATTAGAAACCTCTTTTAAGTTAATTATTTGTTATGTAGGTAAGATTTGTTACTTAGGTAAGATTTGTTACTTAGGCAAGTAAAGGGACTATCCACTGGGATAAGCCCTACAAGTCAATTAATTATTTTTAATTTTTTCAATTAATTATTTTTAATTTTAATTTCACAAAAACACTTATTGTCCGTCTCTAGGACAGATTGTGTAAAATGTAATGATATAAAAAAAAATATATATATATTTTAAAATACCCACATGCTTTGACCTATTCAAAGTTCGTTAGTGAGTGATTTTGCATAATTTTTCACAATGTAAATGCTTCAAGTCTATTTTTCGTGTCTTTAAAATATTTTATTTTACAGCGATCTGAATTTTTATTGCCTCCAAATTTGAATGTGAATCATGTGTTTTAAAATCAAAATAATGGGCTTTGCGGATTTAAACTTTGTAATAGCAAATTCTTGGTTTTCTAAACGGGACCCTTGAATACATCTTAAGCGCACCTTGCCTCTTTCAATTCGTCCTTCCCGAAGACTCAAGACGCCCCCCTAAGTCAACACTTTCACCAATAAATACACAAAATTCCGAACCACAACCAGAGCAACATTGGTTTATTTGTTCAGTTACAATATAATTCCCACTAATCATACTCCACGGACGACCTAGAGCGAGCAATTAATTACAATCCTGCGTTTGAGTGTAGACACAGACGGTAGCTAATTAAATGTTAAGCTGTTTCCTTATTAAATTACTTTTTAATCAAAAGAGTACTCCCCAGTTTGTTACTTTTAATGCATAATTTATTCTGCACGTAAATAAATATTTAACTCGCCATTCCCAGGCGTGATATTAAACTTTTAAAAACTAGCAATGCACTCGTGCTGTTGTGTATTGCTTTGATGTGAATTTTAATTACGAATAATTAAGTAGTTTTTAGTGGAAACTACACCGATGCCATTTCCAATACAGCACACAGCAAAACCAGTTAAACTGTGATTAAAAATTAATTTAATTGAATGTGAAATTAGTAGAGCTCAGGTATTATTTAGGCCAGGGGTCGCCAAACTTTTTTGATCATCGACCCCTATATAATTTTTTGAAATCTCCATCGACCCCGATAAAAGTAATTTTCAGTTAATTAAAATAAAACTATCTATTAGGTACTGTGTTTGTACATTTATTTTATGATTTTAAACATTTATTAAAGTAATTTTACATTGTGTAACAATAGTTTTATGAAAAATATCTTAATGTTGAAATTTAAATACCTTAATATTTATTAAATAATAAGTAATTATAAATAAGTAAAAATAATAAGTAAAGTAACCACAGTATTGCTTCTTAATCAATGAGATGGGTGTGCCTGTTGTTTCTTTGCTAGGTTCGCTATATTGGGTTCGAAATTGGTCAATTTTAATCTTAAATCCCCTCGAAACTGCACATTTAATTTATTTCTGTACTTAGTTAAGATTAAATTTACGTGACTGAAACCGGCTTCAACCATATTAGGAACTTGGAAACGCCAGCATAAATGGCTGAGCTATTTCGTAAAGTTTTACATATTTTTGCATTATATTTATATTTGTCCAAAATTTGCTTATTGTTAAATTTTTAAGAAGCGTCTTTGCTTCAAGATCCGATAATAATTCAGCAAGCTCATCTTGCAGATTGATGTCCACGTTTTCAATTTGAGCGGAAAATGGCGCAATAATCCATTCAGGGATGTCAATGTTTTCCAAATCAACAAAGCGCAGTTTAAAATCGTCGCTTAATTTTTGAAGATGACTTGTATATATTTTCAAGTCTTCTTCTTTTATCTCTAATTGTCGCAGATTTGAAAAATACTGATAATACGTACGTAGCAATAAACTGATATTAAGTCAATTACAAAAACATTCACAAATTTTACACACGCAGTTAGGTACGTTTGATTTGCGTATTAAGAATTGTTTTTTCTTCGACCCCCAATCGACCCCCTGGCTCAGATCGACCCCTACTTTTGTTAAATAGACCTCTGGGGGTCTATATAGACCACTTTGGCGACCTCTGATTTAGGCAATAAAAGTGTAATCACAAAAAGATGGACCATTGATTATTTCTTATTTTTTAATCGCCAATGGTTCACAAAACAATATCAGTTTGTACAGCCATACGAGTTTAACTTACACGAACCAACTTCGAATATGAAACTTTCTTATTTGTGCCTGTACTTTCTTAATGTTTAATGTTAAATAAATAACTTTTAAGCTAAAGCAAAAGGTACAAAGGGGCAAACAACTTACATGTAAAAGCACCGGTTAAGTAGTTTCTTGTTAGTAGCTAGGGCAACCGTATGCAACGCTTTCTAATTTTCATGTAAACTTGAACGGAAAATGTTCACTTTACGTTTTGTATCGCTTCGAGAAGCAAATACAAAATTGTTGAAATAAATTTGTTTACATTAGGAAAATTACTTTTACGGTAATGTAGATACGTTAAGTAGTCTGAGAAGTTTATTTTAGCAGCAGGGAGTTTGTGTTTTCTTTGTCGTACTAAGTTGGGTGGATGCATTGAAAATAAATAGCCCAGGTAAAAAAACTTTAAAAGTAAACGATTTATTGACTATCGGTAATTGAGCATTTTTTTTACTGTAAACAAGAGTGTTTGATACTACCTAAACTATCCTTTATCATCTTCGGTTGCTACTTAACCTATTAAGAGCCACAATTCTATTTTAAGGACATTTTTAGGTTGTTTTTCTTTGTACAAATTAGTTAATTAATGATATGAAAAAACTTAACTTAACTTTTAAGCTATCATACAACTTTAAATAGTCAAAATATATGCTATTTTTAACACAACTAACATTTCTTGCTTTAATATTAGAAGACGTTCGGTTAACCAAAGGCAGTGGGGGCAACATTAAATATACATTACAAGCCGGAGCTATTAAATTTTGAATCTTAATAAAGAAGCTCTTACAATGATGACAAATATTAGTTCCATTCGAGGTTCCATATAAGCTGGGCTTTTAGGGCGCACAATGTTGTGCTATAAAGTTTGCCATGACAGTGCCGTAATGGATAGTAAATTACGAAGCTTGTTAGTACAACCATATAGGGAATTGCTATTTGCTATATAGTTGAGGCTAATTTGAGCAAAGTACTTGCACGTGTACTAATAACTTTGATTTTTTAACGGCATATTCGCAACAACAAATTTTTGCGTGATAATTACTTCTTAAAATATGTAAAACTTCTTGAGCCACCTGCAGAAAGATACACAGAAATTGTAGTAGTGTTATTAATAAGTACTTCTTCTTGTTGTTTGTTGCTACAACAAATCAAAACATACATTTTAAGTTAAACAGACATTAAACGCCCTAACACCTTGTAATTAAAGTTGATTTGCAAAGGGCGTCTGATACGCGGTATAATTTGATAAATATTGCAAACTGCTTGTATGTGACGATGCAAAAGATGATAACCCAAGCTAATTGCATGCAGTGGCACACTTAACTACCTAGGGTTGACGAGTTATGTGTTCGCTGCTTTAAAGCGTTTTTGAACTTGTATTCCTGCAGTTCGAGTGAAAGTTACAGCATATTTTGAACTGGCGAACCGCCGCCATATTAAATTTACCAAATCGTTAAACACATTAACATTTAGCCATTTTATTTAGTATAACACCCTTAAGGTGCAAAAATACAACTTCATTAGTTTAAATTGTACACACGATTTTATTTAAAAATATTAAAATATAGCAGTGCTGTTTTAAGTTTGTTTCAGTACTAAAAGTCTATGAATTTGAATTAAATTAGATCCTGCTGTAATTATTTTAAAAGAAAATAATTAATTCAAGTGGATAATTCACTAAATGTTTCCGTGAATGTTATAAATTAAAAAAAGATATTAGTATATTAACTGTAAACGCAAATAAAACATACACATTAATAATATAAAAAAAAATAACTTGAAATATACTTTAACTTAATAGTTTGCACATACTGCACAATAAATATTTTCACAATCCATTCAATCTTACTAGCAACACATCAAACCATAAATCTTCTTTTACATTAGTCCTTTTCGAAATAAGAGTAAATTTTACTTTTATTAACTCTATAAACGCAAATAAAACATACTTATTAATAATATAGGTATATCCAATCAAGTGTACAGAGAATATCTGTACCGTTTCTTGTGTTACACGAAACTGCAAGTATAAACAATAAATTGTTAAAACATATCATGTATATGGAGAAAAGTAAAGCTCACTTGTTTGAAGTGAGATTTTTTACTGCCTTGTGGAGTCTCCCCAGCATAGAAGGTGAATTCGCGTTTGTGTTTAACAAATAAAATTTAAATAGTGTTAAAACCGGTTGAAACCGGTTAAAACCGGTTTTGGAAAATATTTATTTCGTTTTCGTTCTTGAACGAAAAACAATAATTTCGTTTTCGTTTTCGTTCTTAAATAAATTTCGGTTAATTTCGTTTAACGTTTTCGTTTTCGTTCCGTTCTCAGTCCCTGCTTACAAGTAAATGAAATAATAACAATTGGCATGCGGAGTGTCACAGTATTGTGGTACAAATTGCCCAAAAAACTTAAAACGTAAGGTATTTTAAAATATAAAAGGGTTTTCAGAGTATCATAGCTTTAAAATCTTGAAGAAAAAGTGTAGAAACTGCATCTGATGGCTAATAAAAGTGTTTGCTCTAAAGATATGAACATTTTGTAGGAAAATGTTATTTAAGACTTTAGTAGTATTTGTAATACAATTTTAGCTGCATCTTTTATGTTGCGTCAAAATATTTCGTGTCCAAAATTACTACACAATTCCTTTTCGCTTTATTATATAATGTTTCAACTGCATATTTCAGAGCAGTTTTTAGGACATGGCTTGGTCTGGCTGGAAGCCAAATTTTGCTGGACTAGTAATTTATTCGAATTTGTTGGCGCCTTTCGTGGTAATGCAACCTACACTAACAGAATTTGCATGTGAATGAAACATAACTTGCCAGGATTAGAGCTAAAACCATTATTTAATAGATAAAATGCAATTTTTAACGCGCCCACGCTATAATTCCACTCTATATTTCTGCAACGTGCATGGATTAAAATTGTTTTGATATTGCGATGATGGAAAACAAGTTTAATTACATATAGTGCTGGAAAAACAAAAATATCGTTAACTTTTATATCGCACATGCGTGTTTCATGTCGTTTTTAATTCCAAGCGACACAAACATGTCTTTTCATGGAAATATGTGAGCGCTTTCAGAACGTACCTAGTTGTAACTACACTAAGTCTCTTTATATATTAAAAAATCTTTGCAAAATGTGGGTCACAAATTCAATAATTCATCTAGTTTTGCGAGGCGGGGACTGGAGACCTAATACTTTTAACGAGTTGAGCAAAAAGTTTAATTAAAGATCTTACTTTCCTCTAGATAAAGCTCTAATTGCAAGATTATTGTTTTCCCCTTTCAAATATAAATGAAGGTAATAGCATTAAGTTTATATCTTCCTTTTTAACTGGTTTCTAAAGGGGAAATTGAAAACGACGTTTATTTTTGTACGAGTGTATTTTTATTCCCGGGGTAGATATGTGAAAACTATTTTAGTACGAAATGGTTTGCAGATAATTAAATAAAATGAGACCTTATCGCTTGGACTGGTTAAGAAAATTGTTTTCTTTAAGAATTTCTTGGATTATTTATTATTTATATTTTACAGTTACTTCTCAGAACGTTTTTTAAAGGTTTTTTTCTTCTCAGAATCCATAAGAATTCATCCTAAAAACTGAGCCAAGTATTGAACAAAACTATCTAGAGAAATAGTTTAATCCACCGTCAGACACAATAGTAAAATGAATAAGTGTCTGCGTATTATACAGGGTGTGTATAAATTGGCGGAGGCGCTAGGCGTGGCGATGTTTTTTGTAAAATTGTAAGTCGAAAACAAAATCTTTATACAAAAAAGTTGTAATATATAGCTTTAGGAACCATTAAAAAAAAATTGGCTACATTGCATCCATTGATTTGCGTTTGGACATTTTTTATCAGCAATTTTTACTTAGGTATTTATATTTGTTCGAACTGAAAGTCTTCAGTTCGTAAACGTAGCTGCAATCCTTTAGGTATCGTCTGCATTACAAGAAATAATACAAACTAGAAATAATTACGAGAAAAACAGAGATGACAGCAAATGAGAATGTTGCCAAATAACATTATATAATCTTCAGTAAATATTAGACATTGTTAGCGTATCGACAATTATTTATTAACTCCTCTAATTATATCGAATGCGTTCTACCATGCAAACGATAAACTCTGTTTAAGCAGCTATCGAGGCGATAACATATCCTCATTAACAAACAAAATTACGGCATTCTATCTCTCAGTTGAAACATTCACAGCAATTATCCCGTAATATCTTAAAATATAACACTATTACGCCGGCATAGTGGTATGTATGGTCTCCGTCCCCGCTAAATCGCAAACCCCGATACCGTTAAGGCCATTTTCTCACCTAGTGGCGCAATGTTGAACAGCGTTGACGCACGTACGACCTTAATTTACCGGACTATCGTCTACGGGAACTTGATTGGACCGGCAAAGACGCTGGCATCAAATCATCATTATTTTTACTTGCGATGACGTTTTTAGTAAGATAATTTATTGTCAGGGGGAGATAGGCTACTTGATTACATATTCAAAGGGCGTAGTCGACGCAGACAGGAATTTTACGAAATTATTTCCTAACTATTTCGGAGAGGAACTTTTGGGCTCGACTCGCATCAAGACGACAGTTGTGCACGGTAATCGGTCTAGTTTGACTTATTGTTTTATGAGTAGCTTCTTGAATCGCTACGATTGCAGTCGTAAAGGATTACAATCGTGTGCAATTAATTTCGAGACGACTGGAGCTTCAATCTCCAAGAAACTATCGGAAGCGATAAAAGTTTTTAATGCTATCGGGTGGTTGCACAATTTTTATCGTATTTTTTGCTTGAAACCAAAGCAATTCAGGAAATAAATATAATGATTTTTTTTTTCATTCCCCACTATCTGTTGCTTTTTTTCTAGCTTGGTTCCATCTCCTTTTCTTTTAAGTAAGTTCGCTATCATTTTATTCTACGTCTTCCTTGGTCGTGCGCGTCTTTTTCTTTTCCGAGTTTCTTCTTCCTACATCACTTTCACGGTTTTTTCTTGTTTCATTCTTGATCTATGTCCGAATCATCTGTTTCGTTTCAATTTTTGTCATTACACTTCTAATACTTGCAAGAAAGGGTCACGATATGTTTGTCGCTAGCCTTTTCGGTGCTCTGGACGAGTATACTCGCCAAATTTTTACACGGCCCAAGGTGCTCGAGACGAGTTAACTCGCCCGAACGTTACCGCATTTGGAAGTTAGGCGAACTGCATTGCGCACCGAAAAGGCTAGGATCTGATCAAGGCTGTGTTTGTTGCATCAAGAACTTCAAAACTAAATTTTTTGCAGAGTTATACGTGCCACTGGCCATTTCCTTCGGAAAAATAGGGAAGAAACTGAAAAGTCGAATAATAAAGGTAATTTTTGCGATCGCGTTGGCCATGAAACCGTCAGAGATAAAATCGAAATTTTGTTATTTACCAATGTGCGCATCCTTTGCAAGTAAAATGGTGCAAAGATTTTAAAAAAATCTTAAGCGGTTCCGGAGAAAAACGTCAAAAACGAAACCCCTGCAAAAGCCCTATGATTTGAGAAATTTTATAACTAAATCTATGCGACTTGCATAGGCGTTTAACGTAGGGTAAACCGTTTTTACAAGGGCCTCGTTTTTCTCTGGAACCGTTTAAAATTTTTTCCAAAATTTGCACCTTTTTACTTGCAAAGGATGTCCAAATTGGTAAATAGAAGAATTTCGATTTTATCTCTTACGATACAAAAATTACCTTTATTATTCAACTTTTCAATTTTTCACCTTGCTGTAAACTGGCAAAAAGCGGTACGCGGGACAGTTTATTAAAAATCGGAACTGTGCCAAAAGCGGGACGTGTGGTCACCTTATATTATTGGTTATAATTGGTTCGGTTATTTGTCTTACGACAAAGATTCATTCTTGCGTTGATCTGCCTGTTCTGAAAAAATTAATTTACTTAAACGATAACAACGTACATTTAATCAATTTCTTAACGCCATCTTATGGGTGCTAATCGATGCCTTCAGCAAAACCCTTCTTGCCTTTCTGATCAAGAATTACGTACTGCGACTTAACTTTCATTTTGTTTTTATTTTACTATCAAATGAAAAACTGGAACCAGTGGTGGTATGATTGTGGTATGTCTGAAAATAAGCTGGTAAAGGAATAAATTCACACCTCAGTTGCTTTCAGTTTTGCCTAGTCTCAAACGCCTATATGGGTGAGCGTTGTCTTGTTGAAACACCTTTTTGATTAGCTAAAACGTGCCTGTTCTTCTTGAATTCTGCATCTAGTTGGGTCAATTGTTTCAAATACAAATTAGCAATAATACTTTGGCCACATAGCAACAGCTCAAAATGTATTGGCCCGTTTGTATCTCACTAGATACAAAGCATTCTCGTATGCTGATGGATCTGGATTTAGGTACACTAGGCGTCTTAACGTAGAGTAAAAATTTGGATTTTTCCTAACCAGATTTCCGTAAGTTATCAATTTTTCATCGATGGTTATAAGCAGGCTCCGAAAAAGGCTCCAAAAGAATGATCATTCTTCCACACTTCCTTCTTCTCGCGGTATTTTTATTTCACAATAAAAGCCAGGCATAGTTAGTTTTTTGTGCGATCGTACTAGAAACAGCTGTTTGACGGGCGCGTTAGCAACCATAAAGTACTGCATTACCGGCCCTATCCTTAGCAACGGCCGTAAAAGTTACTTTTCAGGCCGTTACCCTTAGCAACGGCCGAAAAAGTCACTTTTACGGCCGTTGCTAAGGAGAGGGCCGGTAATGCAGTACATACGCCGTCATCTGTCAGACTGTCAGTGACAGAATGTCACGTAGTTTCTAACCTATAATTTTGAAAATTACTAAAAATTTAAATTGTTTTTAATTCGATCGCACAAAAAATGTAATATGCACCTCGGCCAAAAAGGTACTTTGTCGGCCTTGATACATAAATAACTATTATTTGGTAAAATTATTAAAACAAAGTTCTCAAATTACAATGAAGTAACAGTGTGATAAATTTTTGTAAGCTTCCTGTCGTTCATCGAACGCTTTGTTTGAGCCCGTATAATTGACATTAAAGCCGCGTCACACTGATTTAAAAATTGATTTGTTGGTCTGACGCTTCGTTTCCCGATGTAACAAGCGCGACCCAATTCATTTTCACCTTACACTTTTCCCGGCATTGCTCGATTGTTATCGACCAACATAATCACTGTAAAATGAACTATTTTGAAACTGCAGTAGGCTTATAAATTCATCCAACTTCATTTACTTTCACAAATTGTTGTTTGTTGATTGTTTTTTTAAAGTTGTAACTATTACTTGATACTTTTAAAACGTAACAGTTGCCTGAGAAACTAGTTTTTTTATGCAAATCGAAATTTAGTTAACATATACAGGGTTCTCGTTTTTCGCGGCTCACTATGGGGATCTCGTAAACGGTAAGAGTTACGACTTCGGTTAAATTGGGGCAAAGTTGTATATTCAGGTGCTTAATAATTTGACGCAAACAGAACTTATTTATCTTTTTTAGTTTTTGAGATATAGGGAAAAAAGTAAAAAAGTGGATTTTTGTTTTTTGCCCGTAACTTTTTCATTTGATGTCGAATTTTATTTTTGTAAAAACATTTTCATGGCCACTTTTTGCAAGGAATCAGAATCCCCAATTATATTTTCCGTGCGACGTTTCGTTTTTTTAAAACCATCATCAGGTCAATTTTTTCTTATGGACGCTATTTCTGATTTTAACGCCAGTTTGTAGAGAATTTTATTCTGAATTCGAAAATGTATAACACTTGGCACTTTTTTGAAACCATTGTTGTTAAAAATGGCTAAAACAAATATTTTATTTAAAACAAATCCTAATCGGCATGGTAAATAATTTTCTTTGTCCCTTTTTTCTTGAAGTAGGTAATTAAACCGCATTAAATTACTATTAAAGGGATTTAATTAAATATTTAACACAAAACGAAAATAGGTAGGTATTTATTTATTTATTGGACGAAAAAAAAAAACAGCTATGCCACCCATGCACGGTCACCCAACCAAGAACAAACTTAACTTGTCAAACGAATGCATTGGTTACATCTTTAACGAGTTATGCCCTTTATCTGCATTAATGGCTTCTAATAGGTAAACAGATTTTTGGACGTTTTTTAAAAAGTATGAAAACTTATATTTGGTTACGAAAATTTTGTTGCACATTTTTATATGCCAAATAAGGGATTAAATGTATTAGTGTATTTTACCTGCGTTTGTTAATGAAATGTCAATTTTATTTCATTCAAAATGTTTATTGTTTAATTAAGCTTTTTCTTTAGCACCATGAATCAGATCAGGTGACCATGTTTTTTGACATCTAAAAAAAAAAAAAAAAAGCGCGTGAAACGTCAAAACGGCTTGTATTTGGTCTAAACTGTAGTTATTGCATAATATATTTTGTCATCATTGTTCAAATCGTTAATATGTATACAAATGAAGAAAAACGAGATATGGTTAAAATATTTTATGGTAATCATCACAATGCACACGTAGCATTAATGAATTATGAGCCGACCTATCCAGAAAGACGACAGCCTCATAGAACATATTTTAAAAGGCTGGATCAAAACTTAATGGAGTACGGTTCTTTTAGTATACCGAGAAAAGCGTATGGAGATCGAATTGGTGATGAAATAAAGGATGATGTGTTACAAGAAGTAAGTTGAGTTACATTCATTTACAAAATAGACCAATAAAAAACTATTAGTAACGATTACGTTTAAAATTATTAGGTTCAAAATAACCCTAGAGCTTCAACTTCTCAAATTGGTACTACAATAAACATTTCCAAAGATAAAGTATGGAGAGTACTGCATAAAGAAGGCTTTAAACACTTTAAAATTCAAGTCACTCATACGCTGCATTTTTTTAAATAAAATATTTGTTTTAGCCATTTTTAACAACAATGGTTTCAAAAAAGTGCCAAGTGTTATACATTTTCGAATTCAGAATAAAATTCTTTACAAACTGGCGTTAAAATCAGAAATAGCGTCCATAAGAAAAAATTGACCTGATGATGGTTTAAAAAAAAACGAAACGTCGCATGGAAAATATAATTGGGGATTCTGATTCCTTGCAAAAAGTGGCCATGAAAATGTTTTTACAAAAATGAAATTCGACATCAAATGAAAAAGTTACGGGCAAAAAACAAAAATCCACTTTTTTACTTTTTTCCCTATATCTCAAAAACTAAAAAAGATAAATAAATTCTGTTTGCGTCAAATTATTAAGCACCTGAATATACAACTTTGCCCCAATTTAACCGAAGTCGTAACTCTTACCGTTTACGAGATCCCCATAGTGAGCCGCGAAAAACGAGAACCCTGTATTTGATTGTTCCAACAAATAAAAATATTTTTATACCTTTACATTTTTATCAACTGTCAAAGACAATAATTTTTTAATTTACACATTTCTAAAATGAGCAAAATTTGGTACCTAATTATAGTGTGAGAAATTTAATAGTTGTTTCGACAAACATTCTGCAAAATTCAAACAACCGTTGGATCAGCTTTTCTTCCAAATCAATATTCGCCGTTCATATTTACAAAACACACGTTACGACCGTCCATAAAACTGTATTGTTTTAAAGCAGCCATATAATACACTTGACACGTAAGCAGCTTGTTCTAAATGTTTCCTGGCGCGTTTTGTTTTATTGTCTTTTGCTTCATATGCAGCGGGTAAATACAAAATAAACTTGGAATTGATTTCAGTACTTTCGGGACGACAGAAAAACTTATTGCAGTATCGTTGCTTCTGTTTTTGCGCCGAAGAAGTCGCGGTAAACAGTATAAATAGATTGTATAAAAACAAGTTTTTGCGTGAAATTTGATAACGTAGAAGGGAAGTTTGTGAGACTTTTTGTAGTTTTTCGGTCGGGTGGTGGAAAGTTCACCCAAGCATTAATCTTTATTTCAAGTTGTTGAAAAAACGCATTGCTGATAGAAAACCCTGTTTTTCGCTTTGCAAGCGAATAACTGAGATAGATTGTTTTAAATTTACAGTTTAAAAGCTTGTTTCTTAAGCAATCACTTATTATTGATAAAAAAGGAACATATACAATAGTTTTCTGTACTTACTTCTGATTCACAAGATAGGACAAAAAACCGCCACAATAATATTTGAACATGTTAAGTTTTTTATTGTCTCAAATCATTTAAGTTTTATAATTTGTTAAAACTTGTCTGTAAGTATCCATTTACGACTTAAAGTTATAAGGCAAGCTGTAACAGTTTGTTTAAAACATTTAATAATCAATAATTATTATTTACAATGTTTTTCGAAGTTGTATGAAGAAGATTTGAAACAAAATTACGCCAAATAAGTTATAACAATGGCGCCTTTGTGATAGTTTGTAATTGGATACATTTACTAGACTGAAATGGGTCACACAGAAAACAATCAACACAAATTTATTCCGAAAATGTCTCGGTATTAATATAATGATTATTCGTTTTTTGCTCCTTAAAGTTTTGCAGTTATACGAAGTTACAAGACAAACAATTTTGCACTTTGTTCACAAATACAAATAAACCCGTATTAAATTTTAATGTAATGCATTTAAAGTTTTACATTATTCTTGATTTATTATAGAACTTAAGATTGTTAAAGATCATTTTGTTCTATACTGCATTTAAATACAAGCAAAATTAGGTTAATTATTATAATATAGTAAAAAACAGTTTTAAAACTCAAGATAATATTACATTTAAAGTGTTAACTTAAGGGATTTATTGTATGATTCAAGAAAAGACGAAAGTTTCGAGGTATTGAGACAAGTAGCTGTTCGAAAAACTACATACTTTAGAGCAATATGAATATACTTACCAGGAAATGTTCTCGCTAGAATCTGATTAAAGCTGTGTTTATTGCATCAAGAACATCAAAACTAAATGTTTTGCAGAGATACGTGACGCTGGCCATTTCCTTCGGAAAAATGGGGTAAACACTATATTTTAGAACACATATTATGTAAACCGATAATCATCTTGCAAAAAAATTAATAAGACAGAAAAATTGCATAGATCTTAATATCATATGTTTAAAAAAAAAAGGAATATTAAAAAGTCAACATTACCGATTTCTCTAGTATCTTATATAATTTGAGCCAAACGTTTTGGCAGAACACTACTAAACCTTTATAATTGCCCTTGAAGTTAATTAAACTCTTTTCTATACCGTGAAATGGGGTGAAATTGATCTTGCGGGGTGACTTTGATCACCATTTCCAAATTATGCATATTTGAATTTGGCGCGCGTAATACGGACTTAATAAAACCACCAATTTCGCCATTCTTTTCAGAGTTAGCGCGCGAAGAAGAATTGTATTGTGCAATAGTATTTTAGAGCTGTTTTTATGCTTAAATTGGCTGCTAAAAGGATAAGTGTTTTCAACATGAATTTTATACCTCTGAAAAATTGTGTTGTACTTTCACGTTCACTAAATTAAGTCAAATTTTCTTAACAGAATCATGTTCATACATAACTTATATAGTCGTAGGCTCATTTTACTGTTTCTGTCGTTCAAGGTTAGATTGCTATTTAAATTTTTGTTCCGCGGGGTGAAATTGATCACCACCATGGGGCGAAATTGATCACCATTATAGCGTAATATTAATCGTCAATTTTGAAGGTTTCACATTGAGTAAAAAAATACGACTCAGTCTATCGAGAGAAATATTATTGCTTTACCTTAATTTATTGATAATAATAGCGTTTTATATCCTAGCAATTATATTTTAGATATTTAAATAGCCAACAGCATATAAAAGAAAGCTAGGAGCGCCCAAGTTTAGATGAATATTACGATGAACAATGCGTTGAAAATGCTTTTCAGAAAGTTATTGATGATGGGCGTACACAGGGTGGGGGGCAAATGGGGCACTTGCCCCCCCTGGAATCGAGTAAAAGTAGTACTTGTAAAAACAAATCACAAAAATTGAAATATTTAATTACAATTTATATATATTATTGTTTGTCTCTGTGCTTTGCCCCCCCTGGAAAATTTTCTGCGGACGCCCATGATGGCTGGATCTTGAGAAAGGCTGCAAAGCAGTATAAAACTCCAAACGGCACTTTAAATAATAAATATCATTGGCGTCACGTTAAATTTTATATTGTTAATAGAAAATGTGTTATGTTTTACAACGGATTAATTTAATAAGCGTTATTGAAATAAACGATTAATAAAATAATGAAAGCATCGCATAAAGATCACTGTTATACATGTGATCAATTTCACCCCAAATATGAAAATTCAACATAACTTTTTTTTGAGCTAATGAACTTCAACAGGGGTTGAATTGTTCACAGTGTATATCATTTTTCAATGTTTCTGCACTAGAATTCAAGTACTGATCAAAGTGACCCCAAACCAAGTATAAAGTTGATCATGAAGTTTATTGCGTTTTTTGTGATGAAAAAAGCACTATATAATTTTTGCAATATTGAAAATGTTTTAACACACGAATAAACTTCATCATCAACATAAAAAACCGATTATGCAATACTGTTTTACAAAGTTATACCAATTTGAAAATTTTATATGATCAATTTCACCCCATTTCACGGTACTGTACAATTATGAACATACTCGTAGTTTTTTGAACATATCTTTGTGCTGTGTATAACTGGAGGTAAACATACTTTCACTAATTCAATGTTAGTAATCAAATGCTTCATAAAGAGAAGTTAACTGCATAGTTAAGTTTAATTCGTGGATTCCATTCACCAACAAGAAAAATATCCAATTTCCTCGATGTAGCAAATTGCCCCACGACCAAATTACTTGCTCTAAACACAAATATCTGTTAATGTGCCTCTTGTGTTTATACGCTAAAGGTTGAATTTCAATTAACCCCTTTATAACGCGTCCCGTACGCATTATTAATCGCTTTCGATATATGCATGAACGTTTAATGTTAATCTACGCTCGCAAATACAAGGATTAAAGCAATGAATTGCCAATGCCCGTAGTTGTTTTAAATGTTGTATGAATGATAGCGTTTTAATCAAAAATCGTGGCAATATGATATCGATGAAAGCGATGGAGATTATGCATTCAAAACGATTTAACAATGGGCGGTAACGAAGCTTTTAAAATTGGTTTATGTGCTTATGGTTTTTGTTTTTTAACTAAACCGTACTAGATTATAAGATTAGCGTTAAAACGGGGTTTTGTCGTTTGTTACTATAATTTGCAAAAAAAAAGAATTAAGCTTTTTATGAAAAAAAAACTAATGAAAATATAAAAGTATACTTGCAAAATTCATTGCATTTAATAATAACATCACATACTTTTCTGTAATCAAAAACATCTGGTATTTTAAATTGTAAAACTTAAATGGTTCAAGCTGATCATTAACAAAATTTACAACAAACAATAGTTTAACATTAATAACTATCGGTTTGATTAAAAGCAATTATTTTTCTGATAATAAATCTCTTGTCGAAATGCTACACCAGTTTTAACTTGGTCTGGCATTCATACGAGAGATCTATTAGGAAAAATAATATAATTGACCTTTAATTATCGTTATTTTCATCAACAAATAGAAGGCTTAATTGTTTCAAGCATTTGTCAATAGTGTAACAATATTTTTGCTACCTCTTGTGGCTTGAAAACTTAATTCTGATCTCTTGCAACAAACACACCTAACCTAAACTTTGTGCAGGTGTAAATGGAAGCATTTTTTGAAAAAAACTAGTATTAATTTACCCCATTCTTAAGCTTCAAATAAATGGAATTTTGTCTACATCATTTAAGGAAATGCTTCGTTTTAGTAGCAGTAAAACCATAAGCATTTACTTGTAGTATTATGTTCCATTTTATGGCCTGTTTATACCCAATGTTAATTATACTGCTAAACTTGTAATTGTGTCCTCCATAGAAAACAGAATGTGTAGTATTTAATACATAATTATCACGCTAGGATCGCCAGTGT